>JXOV01015551.1:113653-244913 GCA_001014945.1 Clogmia albipunctata
TGTATAAAAAGAACCCCTCTAGGTAAATATTTGAATCAAATTCAAAAAATCACCATCACTTGAAAATATAATCGAGCACATACCATCGGAAATTGTTGGAGATGGTGGCCAAGGAAAAAGAGTTTTGCATCTGGCGCAGCTGCTGCTGCTGCCGCGACGAGTTGGCCCTCGTTCGACGGACCAGTGACAAACAAAATTAAAAAATCTTGAGCGTAAGAATGGCCCAAGAATTTACAAAAGAAGGTATTAATTAGAGAGGGATCTTTTGATTTTGGTCAACCAGAAGAGTTTTCAAAGCCGTTTTCAGTTTGGCTCAGAAATGGTCAAGATGTTTGTGTTTAAAGGGATTTACTTGAAACAAAATGGGGAGAAGTAAATGCTGCTTAAAGAGAGCGTCGATACGAAAAATATATAACAAGAGTGATAAGAAAATGCTCCATTAAAAATTAAGAATTCCAACAAGTGCTTAAGAAGAAAGCAGCACGACTGCCTTAAGCTCTGATTTTCCTTAGCAGTTGGTATCCAAGTTATTTACCAGTAGACTCCACTGAGGTGTTTTGTTTATGGCTTACGAACATTTATGATCTCTATTGTCCTTAAATTCTGTATTTACCAAATTTATTATGATATCGTACAACGATTACACAAAATTGCGGTTTAATTAGCGAGTTATTGCTCTTTTGAACATAGCTTAGGTATTTACTAATCATAAAAATTCACGTTTCTTGATCAAATACACATTGACATACATGGGCGATGATGTCTAAAAATATCATTTCTTAAAAATGTATTCTAAGAAATGTTTTAACTACGGTAACTTTAAAAATAATTTTAAACATTTTCTCAAATTTATAGCTGAAATTCAATAAAACAATTGTATTTTAAAATAAATAGTTTTTTTTTATATTAAATAAAAATAGATTTCTTTACAACTCTTCATCAATTAAGGTCTAACGATGCTTTATTAAAGATATTTATATATCTGTATTCAGAAACAGTGCTCTGTCTCTATTTTGCAGAATTCCAATAATTAATTGAACTGAATTCTTTATATGCAATTTGGAATGTGTAGTCTCTGATAAATTGATAGTAAATGAATACAAGTTGATTGAACATGCATACCTACGGTAATATTCATATGGAATTGCAAAATTCGTTTGTGATTTCATTACTCAATCAAATGTCACTCAACTCGAACCAGCTGAAGCGTAAATAAGGTTCCAGGATCAGCAATCGAATTTCAATCGGTTTCAGTAATTAAAACGTATGGCCAATTACCTGAATCACTATCTAAAATTCAAATACTCTGGACGAATTGAAGCCTAATCGAATCGGAAAGCTCAAACCAGGATATTCTAGATGATTGAAACGTGAAATATTTGATGGGCAAACGAACAAATATAAATACATATGATGTGTGTATTCAACTCTCAATCAAGAGTATTATTGATGGTCCTGGCTTCAATTATGCAACTATTGCAATAATCACCGGTCAAAGTTTGCCTGGTTTCATAGATTTATGAAACTTTTGTCCGGGTAACCTTTATCAAGAAAAGTTCTGATTCAGTTTATATCAGTCTATAACGATGTGTTTGCGTGTGCATTAGTTGGAAAAAAGTTATTGCCACTTCGACAACTATATTTCCAATGAAATGGAGAATAAATCTCTTTTAAATATAAGAGAGATATAAAATGCTGTGGATTTCTTCGATTGGGAATTGTTATTTATTAGTAAAAAGAACAGTATTCAGGTAAAAGTCGAGAAGAAACATTACTTTAAAAAGACGAACTAACGATTTATAAATATTCATTTTTATTAAATATTATTGAATAGTCACATAATCCTTATAAAATGATGGAAATTTTCTTAGATTTGACAAAAGAATTGATTTTAAATACTAGTTCTGGTAGAATATAATTAATAAAAATTTATTTAATCCATGACTAAGCTGTGTTAAAAAACCATAGGATTTAAGGGAGTTAACATGCTTAGCTCGTTTAGCATTATAATTTCATATAGAACTGAATAGTTTTAAATTTTGGTGTTATTCTACTTTTACGTTGCATATTCATAAAGTGAAATTTTGTTTTCAGCAGAAAACTCTGGTTTCCTACTTTTGAGGGACACATTTTGCGCATCAATTTGGCCATATGCTGAATAATTAGTTGCTTTAAGAAGAGCCCGAAAGTTGAGTATAAAAAATTGACTTTTATATGATCGCACCCATTAGCAGAATGGAGACCCAGGGATGTGGCTGGCAGCGGCGGTGGTGGTTAAATCGGTTTAGCAGTTATTTTGCATTTGAATAGCAGGCCATCCATGTTGCAAATAACAGAGTATTAATTTAAAACCGAGAAAGGGCAGCTGGTCACGCGCCCGCCTGTCAGATGGTGGCGTTCGATATCGAAACCAATCTTTCATCGAATTTAAAGCACACGCACACAGTTGCCCTAAAATCTTCCAAAAGAACGACCACAATTTGTTTTTTTTCCTCTCCGTTCTGTACGTACTTGTACTTACATTCGGTTTTCCACTTAATTCCTCGGAATTGAATTGAAGGCAAAGACGGATTATCAATCGCTGAAGTGAGGAGGAGGCGAATGTGCGAGCGTGTGTGTTAATGTCCTACTTAAGGATCTCGCTCCTTGTCGCCGTAATTAGATACCCACACCCACGTTCGATTAAAATTCACTAGATGAGGCGGAAAATTCGCTAAATACATTTTCGATTTTTTCTGCAAAGTAAGTATATTTTATTATGCTTCTCGTTATTAATCCACACGACGAGTCTGGGACGCTGTTCCATTTCATATTCCCGATATGTCTCGTTTCGTCTCGTCTCGGGTAAATTCAAATGCGTTTCAAGGGAGAAATGGGCAGAAAGGCGACAAAAAAGGAAGCAACAAAAAAAACGGCGAAGCTGGGTGGATTTTGAAGAGAAGGAGAAGGCTCAGTTAATATATCGCTTGAAGCGGAGAACGAACAAATAACAAGTCAATGAGTGCTAAATTCAGTAGCTTTTGCATATCAGCAATACACTACATATAGAATAAGCAAAGGGATCAGGAAACTCCTCACCCCAAGCCGAAAGAGTATCAAGCGATAATATTGGATTTCAAGTTGATTTTCTTTGAGAATCGTCGACGACGATGGAGTAAAGCCCAGAGAAACAAGATATGGACCGATTCAAAAACGGAGAAAAACCAAAAAAGGGTTGTCGAAGCTGCCATTGATTCGGCTTAGAATCAATTTCGCTCTAGTGACTCTTTCCTCTGCATGCTAGTTGAAAGGACTTGCTTTGTGCTTTGATTCAGACAGCATAGAGTATTAAATGCGTCTTAGGAGAAAATATCTCAAGACGGATTTAAAAAAAACACCATTTCCTTTCAATCCACACAAATTGAGTACTGGAATCATAACATTCTTGGCAAGAGGTTTAAGTACCATAGTACACGATTAAAATACGCCGTCATGTGTTTGGGAAACAGTGTTTTCAACTCCCACGAGAAGACACCCGAATTGGAGACTCGCTGATAAAAAATGGAAATTTATGGTATTGTCATTTTACCACTTCTATTTTTCCTGTATCTGATTTTCAAATTTAAGTACATGTTTACAACTCTTACGAAGGATTTACGTGGACTTGAATCAATAACAAGAATGTTCTACTTAAAAAACGAAATTTCAAAATTGAAAGAATTAGTTTTTAAAAAATTGTCACTGCAATAAAGCATGGTTCCAAATGAGATGTCCTCAATAAATTTTCAAATCAGCTGGTTTGCAAACTTCCTTTTCGTGGTTTCATATGTATGAGTTTGACAAATGTTTGATATTAGCAATAATTTTTATTTTAAGGTATGATGTCGTTAACTTTGGTAATAAATTTACAATATTGTGTTTATGAAATGCGGGAGTTCCATTACTTTCGAACATTTTTATTTCCTGCCAATGTTGTTCACACTATGTGTTGTATATGTACTTGATAATGGTGCAAATCAAAACAAAGTTTTGCAACTTGGCACTTCTTCCATAGAGTGAGCACAGTTTGAGGTGTCGATGTGGGGAGCCCCTATTTCTCTGCGTCTCTTATCATTCCCTGTTATTACCGATAAGATCTCCAATTGATAAAGTCAATTTTCTCTTTGAGCTCACACTTTCCACCCTAATACGCAGTTATTTATACGTTTATTATGCCTCATTCAGAGCAAGACCGGTCCTCCAATGAAATGCGTAAAATTTTATCCTTTTTCGGAAGCGTATCGGGGTATATAAATAAATAAAAATCCAATCATGTCTTTGATGATTTCAGAATCCATTCACAAGTACACCGTAACTCAAAAGCCGAGATACAAGAAAATATAATACCCTATTTACCAGTTTTGAAAATTCATATTAAATCAAAGCTTGTAAAAGAGAATCATGGTATTAGTATGTTTTATTAAGTGTTAAATATAAATATATATTTGTATACTGTAACAGATCGCCTTCCAGGAAATTAAAAATGTATTCCTATTAATTAAAATAATAAAAAAATCCCTTTAATATTATTCAGTTTGTGTATTTCACAAAAATGAATAATCATTCATTAGAATTTAATTAGAATATATAAAATAATTAAAATTCGTTTAAAGATGATTCAGCTTGTAAATTAAACAAAAATAGATTTTGATTAGCTTTCATCAAAACATAAAATATACATACATTTCATCAAATATAAAATAAAAAATTATACCAATTCCAAAAAAGAAAATGAAAAATACCTAGTTCATTATGTTGATTAAAAACCTTATCCGGTGGTACTTTTATTATAAAATCATTTCCAAATTGACTTCATGGCAATATTTAATTGGAAATAAACATGACTGAGACAGATAAATCAAATCCTAATGATCATTTACATGAAAGGACCAGAAGGGTAATAATAATGGGTATTAAATTTAATGCAGTAATTTATCTATAATCCAATATCAATTAGTCTATTAGCAAATTTATTGCAACATGAAATATTGTGCATTTACACAACCGGTGTCCAGAGGGGTGGAATGAATTGTTTTACTGGGACGTTCTGCTGTGGGCAACAAACCAGATAAATCGTCCCAAAGTGTAGCTTGGGAGCGTGGCCATGCAAAATGCAATAAAGTTTCGAACCATTTCAGTAATAATAAATAAAATAGAAAGGGGTAACCGGAGTTTTGCTTCAGTGTTTTTTGTGGTTCGATACATAAAAACCACGGTTGGTGGCCACCAAATGCTAATAATTTGCAATTCACCAATTTAGGGGGGCCCAGGAAATGCAATAGGAAATAAATAAAGCATCTCGTTCTGATTATTATTATTATTATTACAAGTATCACATATAAAATGGGGAATTGGATTTCGCATATTTGAATATTACATGCAAAAATATATTTCGGAATGTATTAAAATATTCATTCCTTTCAGAAGAAGGTGGCTTCCAATCAAATACAGATTTAAAACTGAATGTATGTATAAATATTTGCAGAAAATTTCCCGTTTCAAAACACGACCAGGTGCTGTTGTTTACCTGAGCACAATACGCCAATTCATTGCAGATTTTTGGCAATTGTGTATATGGTGAAGTGAATGGGACGAAATACGTAAAAGTGCCATTGAAATCAGATGGGCAAATAGCGGAATAAATGAAAAATCGACTATGGTCTGTTTGCAAATGTCCAATGGAAAAGCCACTCTTCTCGAGAGCTGACAATAAATGGACTTTTGACTTTGTCGTTCTGCTCCGTGAATACAGAACAACTGGAGATTTGGGGATCTCTGGGGAAATCATTTGAAGATGATTAATGCCTATATAGGCAGAACATAAGAATGAATGTCCGAATGAAAGATTTGTGACTTCAAATCTGCAATTTGTTTGTAAAATCATTTTGGTGGGCATAACAATTAAAATCCAATTTTGCAGCAGGTGTAAATATTCTTTTCTCTTTCGCAAGAATCTTTTAGGGATTTGCTGCACGCGATCACTTTTAAATGTTGTGCCCAGGTAAAAACCAAACCAAGTTTTTGAATAAAACAACATAAATATGAAGGGGAAATATATGTCAAATTTTGATTATAAACCATTCTGGGATGGAAATAGCATAACAAAGTAAAATGCACAAAAGTAATAATTTCGAGGGCAGATGGATTGCTTTGGCAAGAGTTGAAATCCAAACAATTGCAGGTATATCGGGGAAAGGTAGAAAGAGCAGAAGTGTGGGGAGAACAACAGACTGCCTCCGGATTTTAGGCCACAATGGAGGCAGATGTTAACTCTTCGTTTTCTACTTAATGATACAAAAATTTAATGGATCTCAGAGGCAATTCCTCAATATCAATTTTATTCTGGTCACCAAAACATTGTTGCTGGAACTGGAACCATCCCAAACAAGTTTGGAAAATAAATCTATTGCGTGTATGCAAAAGAGGATAAAACAGAAGTATCAGAGTTATGATCGCGTTATTAAAAATAACTCGTTTCGGCGATACCCACAGTCTGTGTCGCACACCTTGCTTGCTGACATCGTTTCAAGAAATAATTGCCTTTAGCTGCGGGTGTACTTGAAATCTGTTGTAACTACATCCGTGCAGTTATTTCGTTTCAGGTGTTCCTGAAATAAACCAGTTTTTGAAAAATGTTCAAATTTTAACAAAATTATTTTTTTTTATTTAACATTTTTTCACGTTTTTGGATCTCTTTGATCGTTTATTGACTAAATATATTCCTTTTTTCCTTTTTGTGCTTTCTCTTTATGGGAATGAAATCGATAAAAAAACTTGCATTAAATTTATAATAAGCTTAAATCCCCTATTACGAGGACTGTCCCAGAATAAATTAGCCTATTTTAGAAAAACCCATATTTTTCTAAAAGTTATTTTATTTTTTAACATAATCGTCTTGAAGTTCAATATACTTAGTTAGGCGTATCTCTAATTCTTTTAACACGTTAAAATAAATTTTGTAAAGGTTTACAAAATAAGCTTTTGTGCGACTACATTCTGTTCATTCGACTAAAAATTTAGCCTTATGTGTGATTTTTTAAGATTGAAAGTAGAAAGAATTCGTACTGGGTCAAATCCAAAGAATATAGAAGATGGAACAGCAGTTTGAATCTTGATTCAACTATAAAGAGGAGAAATTATCTCCAAAGTGCAATTTTTTATCACCAAATGAAGACGTTCTATTTTGTTACACGACGTCGAATTTAAAATTGCGGCATACTAAAGCCTTATTATCCTTGTAGCCTATTATTATTATATCCATCTACTTTTTGGACTAATAAATTTTAGAAGAAAATCGAAAACACAAAATTCACTTCAAGGTTCAATAAATAGAAAAATAATGCAATTAAAGGATGTTGTTGGAAATATATAAAACAAATTTATGAAGTCTTAAGAACTATACCTCAAACGAGCGTTGAATCGGAAGGAGCTTTTTCAGCAGCTGCGATCTTTTCACAAAAATAAGAAACCGAATTAACTTTTATTGTGAAAAAATTGAATAATTTGTTTTTATTTTGTTTGTACATTAGAAAAATAGTTTAAATTATGATAATATAATATATGAACGATATAAAATGCAACATATTTTATTTGATGTCAATTATAATGACATACTTAAGAACTGAAGTGAGTTTAAATTATAACAATGATTAATTTAAAAAAAGACTAATTGTGATAATACTCCGAAGACTCGTGATTTTAATCCTAATGTCTCATTATTTCGACCTTGTTGTAAAAATAATTATTGTACCCGTTTATTTAAAACAAGGAAAAAAGAAAGGATTGAGCATGGAACTTTAATAATTGCACATGATCCACCTGGACTTTCCAAGTACACGAATGCATAAAATTTGTCGAATGATTTCACTTTCGTTTTCGCCTTCAGCACGAAACCTATACCAATAAACTACAGTAAAAGGGGGTAATTTTGGCAATTAATTAAAACGCTCCACTCAGTAGAACGAGACGGTTACAAACGAATTATCTTCCACAGCCTGCCTAAATATTTTGCAGAACTGGGAACGCTTGGCTCAAGTTTATGCTCTAATTAGACCGACTTGTTGTTTCTAAAATATTGTTCGGACCTGGCAATATTCTCTCTCAACAAAACCTAAAATTATTTCTGGACTTCCTCGAAAGAAACCATCTGCACGTGCGACTACTCTCTTAGTGAGCCTATAAAACTGCGTGCAAACATCAACAGGTGGA
Organism: Clogmia albipunctata; assembly: GCA_001014945.1. Taxonomy (NCBI): domain Eukaryota; kingdom Metazoa; phylum Arthropoda; class Insecta; order Diptera; family Psychodidae; genus Clogmia; species Clogmia albipunctata. Next base: position 121,880 of record JXOV01015551.1, read on the forward strand.
ACTATCTTTGTATTCCCAGGTAAGATTGAGTTTCTTTCAAAATTTTGACAATTTTATGAATTTGATTGATATTTTTCTTGAGGTGCACATGTTTTTAAAATTTAAACTATTTTGCATTTATCAATAATTATTTTATAACAAGAAATTTCATTAGATTTATTTAAGAAATTGAATTAAATATTATAATAATAATGAAGTAATATTTTGGACAAATATTTTGTGCGTTGAGATAATATAAAATTCATCAGAAGAAAAACATAATGAAAGTCATATCTATAATAGATTTTAATTTAAATCCAATTGTTTAAATATAATAATATAAAATAATAATAAAATAATATTTTCTATTAAAAATTAATAACTAAATCTTCTTATAATCTAAGCTTAGAGATTATTGTGTGAGAAAATCGACCATAATTAAACACGAGTAAAGTTTTAAAACACAAATGATAAGAGTTTTCTAAAAGATATTAGTGTTTAATTATGTTTTTTCAACATTTTTTTTATACAATGCGTTTATTTATTCGAAAAATATTTTTTTAAGAATGAGACGACATCCCGGTTCCAAAATTAGGTCACAATGAATGAGAATAGCTGTCAAGCGAATAGAGCTTTCGGTTTCAATTTTTCAATATAGCACGGAAATAGAATTCCATGTACTGTATCATTGATATACCTGTGATAGAATTAACCATTTAATCAACATCTAGAAATTTAAGAAAAACTTTCATTTCATGGGGAAAAATTCAAATTGATTACCACAAATACCATCTTAATTTTGGACATAAGAACCTAGAACATATTTTGCTTGCAAGTAGGGATTGCAATATTCGAATATTCGGAAAATTAATTCCAATTTTATTGGTTTTATTCAAATAATTTGTGATCGACTTTTATCCCCTTTTTAACATTGGGATATTCGGTCACAAATTATTCGAATAAAATGAATATTAAAGTTTTAAAAAGGGAAACACTTTTCCGAATATTCGAATATTGCAATTCTTATTTGCAAGGAACAAGTTCTAATAAAGTAATTTTTAGAAGTTGAATTTTGTTACAAAATACTAAAAACACACACATCGTGTTTGTTGCGGGTATTGAATAATACATAATTAACTATTATTAGGGAGTTTCTAGGGGAAGAATGGTAACAAAAATATACAAATTTTTCTACAGAATTGCAAAAATATTTTAATTTATCTATAAATGGTTGGTAGTAAACATAATTTTTATTAAGGCAAATCTTAGATATATTTTTGAAGATATTCAGGATTGAATTCTAAAATTTATGAAAATTAATAAAAAATACAATTTATTTACCTTTCTCAGGATTCCTAGGACGTTAATATATGGTTTAAAAACCATATACAAATCCAAAACTTTTTTGCAGAAAATGTGATATTTTCCGTTAAAAGTGGACAACAATATCTTTTTTCTTTATCTACAATCAAGATATTGAGGTTATGTTAAAATTTCTATTGTCTAATTTACTTATTTTTAAATAATATAATTTATTTTTCATGTTTAATTTATGCAACCTAATTAAATTGCTTTCAAAGGAACATCAAAATATTAGACTGAAAAAAAATCATTTAAATTTTGCGATGTTAAGAAATGAAAAGAATCTAAAAATTAACTCGTCTCCAAACTGAGAGCGAGACAAACCATGGAAAAGAATGCAAACGAGCATCGAGCTTTAAGCTTTCAAGAAAGCTATAACTACAGTTCAAAATTTTGAAATCTCTTGTTTAACAGAAAAACTTAAATTTGATTTTAAAATTAATAATACTAAACAATAAAAGAATGTTTTTAAAATATTATGTTATTTCAGAACTAGAAAATGGGTAATTTTGATGTTATATTTCAATTTTTTTTCGAAGTACCTGTTGAAATTGCCATATTCGATTTTAAATTAAAGTTTTAACTTTTCATTATAATATTTATGAGTGTGTTTTAATATTTTGTCCAATAATTTGAAATTTGGCTAAAGAAATCCTCGTCTAGAAAAGAAAACCCATTAAGTCGCGCATTCCGCATTTTCTCCCCACAACATTTTCCATAGAAATTTCTACACACCAAAGTCGAGGCAAAAACGCGTCAGGAATATAAATGGTAGGACTATTATTATTGTTCGATCTCTTTCCGTTCATTTTGTCTACTTTGAGTGTACAATAATGCCTTTTTCATCTTGGAGTAGTAGCCAGCCACATCGTCAGTCGACGAATTTATATTTGGCCTTGTCTTCATCGTCATGTGGCACAAAATGGCAATTTATCAATTTCGCAATGTCTCTCAATTTTGATTATTTAAACAAATTTGTATTTTATTATAGTTTTTTTTATTATAATATCGAAAAGTGAGCATTTTGATTTTCTTAATCGCTCACTGTTTTCACTAGTTAAAATTTCGTATTTTGAAGAAAAAAATGAAAAAAGAAAGTCAAATTTCATGCGTCATTTTGTTCCCTAAAGTGTACATTTTCTTGATCTAGGCCGAGCCATGCGCCCGTTATAGTTAGTTTTTAGTATATTATAAAGAAAATTCCAAAAGAATTTATGTTCTACTCAAGTGTACTCGTTTTGTGGCTCGTATTTCTAATTCATTTTCTCGTGAAAATACAGCTGAAGTAAAGTTTGGTTCACATATAAAAGGATTTATAAAATTGATAAAATGACACTCTTATAATGAATCCGGTTAGTACGACCGATTTTGATGGAATTATGAGTACTCTCCGATTATAGTGAATAATATGATGCTGTTAGTGGTTTGTGAAAATTGATTAAAATTTGTATAAAATATTTAATTTATTTCTTTTGATATTTGGGGCTCGCAGTCTCGACTTCCCTCTTAAAGACGGAAAGTCGGGACGGCAAACCCGATTAGCTTAATATATTCAACAAAAAAGAATTTATGTTTTGTTTGTATGGAGTTCGCTTAGTATGACGAATTAATCACTTTCCTTCAATGTAAATAAAATCGAATTCTACTTTTCTAAAATTGCAATAAATATAAAATTAGTATCACAATGAAAAGAATTAAATTTTCTCTGTCTCTGACATTTATGATGTACGAGTGTTTGGGTGGATTATGAAACTTACATTATAAAAATTATTATTCATAGCCACCACTACAAATTATCAAATCATCCCTTCTGAATCTATAATTTCAAAACAAACAAATAATGTGATGCTTCAAAATGTGAAGATTTTTAAAGGTCATCATTGGGATACAATTTCTCAATTTGTTTTCCAATCAAGTTTACAGTATCAGGTGCTGTAAAGGATAATATGTCTTTGGATTTGGATGAACTCGAATGACACTGATTTAGAGCTGCTTTAAAGAATAAGATTAGGGTCGGAGCGCGTTTAAGAAAGAGTGATGGTCAAAGACGTGGATAAAGTGAAGGGACATTAGAAAAATTAAATGGAACCGAGAGCGAGGGGGGAGGATGGGGTTGTGGAGCATAATGAAGTAGTTTAGCGATGCTCTCCCCTGGGATCAGATCTATCTTTTTATCCTTTAGTCTCTAGTAATTAAGTTATTTACAAAAAACGAAGGAGAATGTGTGCGTTACGTCTGTCTTCTTGGTTCGCATTTTTTCGCATTGGAATTTCTTTGTCTTGTGCCGTTGATTATTATCTGGCATCGAGAGATAGACAGAACTGAAGAGAGAGGGTTGAGTGCGAATACTTTCTTTGGCGGTCTAGCTTTCCACGTTTCTCGAACCGGGGTTGACAGACAGATACGAGATTGTCGCTTTTCGCGAAGAGCGCGAGCGAGAGTCTTAATGAATCACGTCCTAGCTGTTTATTCGATGACTCCAATTTACGTGACATTAATGGTACCCTTAATCTACATCCCTGTGATCTATCCATCCATCTATTTGTTCGTTCTCCCCTTTTCTTACCTGCTGACACACTCCCGTTCCTTGGCATTGCCACCGTTGGTTCTTCCCGAACATGGATACTTTCCGTGGAAATAATGAGGTTGGTGGCCCAAAAACGACGGTAATGTAATATTAATTTATTCTCCAGCACCATTTTTGCTCTTTCACATTTCTTTCCTCAGCCATCCATCCATCCACCATCCATCCATCTAGCCAGTCAGCCAAGGAATGCGTCACCGACAATGTCAGACCGGAGCTCAACTGGAAAAATGAAGTTCCTTCCTGACTTGGTTAAATGGAACGGCAAGCAATTATTGAAGGGTTTAGCCATAATAATAGGATGTTTGTCTATCTGATCCTGGGACCAGAAAACCAAAACTTCTAATCTATTCAATCTGCTTTTGTATTGCCTCATCCACGTCTTGATTTTGTCGTCATCGCTGTCGCTGCCGCCGTATTGCCAAGTTTAATTTCTTTTGCAGGAATTCCTCTAAATACGAATATATCTAATTTCGGTGGGAGGAAGAAGAAAGAGAGAGAGGGAGAGAAATTGAGATTGGCGCATTCATTCTTCAACTTTGTAAAATTGATAAAGTTTGCCAACATAACAATAACAACAATAATTACGTTCCACTTTTTTGTCTTCGGTCTCGTCTTTCCGCACAACACAGCACAACAGAACAGAACAACAATACCCAGAGAACACAATAAGTTTCCGCCAGAAATTAAAAATCTGTTTTATTATTTTATTAAAGAGTCAAATTGGGACACATGTCAAATGGATTCCAATGAGACAAGAAATGGTTGATTACGACTTCCGATATTTCTTCCTTCGGTAAAAATCAAAGAGTTCAGTTAATCGTTGGGAACCCTTTTTTATTTGTTTTTAAAATTAGTGCTTTGTAATTAGTATATACTGTTAATGAAATATGGTATATCCTAATTGAAATAAAGATAAGTCTGTCTAACAATTGATGACTTAATACTGCTTTCCAAGCACTTCTGATATAGTTAAAAATGTTTTTCCAGGCTTTAAAAATTTGCGCATTATAATGAAAAGGGAACTACTCTTAAACTTCCTTTCTAACCAACGAAAACTGAACAAGACATTAAATAAAAGCACACCCTGAAAATAAATCTCATAAAGGCAAATAAACTCTGAATATGTTAAAATATTAATGCATAAAAAATATTCTGTATATGTTTGGGAAACCGCAGAAAATTTGACTTATTCAACTAAATCCCACATTAACATATAAACTCTCGTATTTAAACAAAAACGTTAATACTCTCGTAATTAGATAACCCCTAAATATTTCATCTGATTTCCGGGTAATGCGTTTTTCATTTCGAAATCAGAATGCATAATTAGTGAAATTTTATCGTAGCAGGAATTAAATTAAAATTTAAAATCACCATTCTAATCATGTATATGTTCCTTTATTATGTAAAATTAAATGTGTTGGAGCATTCGCATCAATTTATGCAAATGCCTCAAGTTCACACACAAACGTAAATATATTTTGCAGGATATCCCTCCTCCTCTTCCTCTATGTGGAAGTGATGTGAAGAGAGGGCAGATTAGAGTGTGCTCGCTCATTAATGAATGAAATTTAAACTTCCTATTTAACGGGAAGCATACAGTCAAATTGTAATCCTGCTCGTCGTGGAATTTGGCCTCTTGGGTTATATGTGTTTTGGTAATTTGTATTCTGGCAAAACAAAACGGTTGCAAATAAATTTAGTGGAATTTGTCGTCGTTGAATTTAAGCCTAAAGTATCGATTAGTCTTTCCGATGAAAAGGGGTGAATTTGAATTTAACCTTAAACGGTTCTTACACAGCCAGCCCTCACTTTTTGCCAAACGTATTTCGTCAACCACAAGTTAGTTCTCAAGATTTTACTACTCCACACACAATTACACTTGAGCATTTTCTGAATGGGTGGGCCAATTATCCAGGGCGAATTGAATCGGATAATTTGGGGTGAAAAGCTTGACAATGAACCTTTTTATTTTAACCGCAACAAACTGTGGAGCAGTGACAAATTGCGAATTTCACTTTTTCTCCTCTATTGCAGTTTAAAACATACACTTTTTTTATCACCATGGAAATTAATCAAGCTCTTAACCGACAATGATTAAAAAAACAGAGGTGTTCTGTCGGAAAAGAGTCTAATTGTGAATAATATTTGCGCCACCATTAGCAATAATCCCGGCTTTGTCATCGCTGTCTTCTTTCTTTCGCTCTTTGGTAGAAAGTGACGACCATATTCCAAGGACATTTCACCTTTTAGTGTCGTCACGGTTAAAATAGATGATGAATCGATGTATATCTGGTGAAATCCCTAATTTTTGACAAATCTTTATTTGGGGCCACATTACTCGTAAATCTCATAGCATTCCGGCCGATCCTAATGGAATCACCGCTTCTCTGTCTTTTTTTCACTGTCCCTTGGCTCAGGTTGTAAGAAAGTCCCTCTGGGGAAGGTAAACCTCATACAACCAACAACTTCAGTGCTTAAGTTTTAAATAGGTTCGGAATCTTTTAATATGTACTGGGATATGGCTATGTGATATTTTATGTGACAAGTGGACTTTCGCAATATTGCCATTTTCTCTCTATCGCTTCTCTAGACTTTAAATGGGAAACTCCATTAAATATTTCAGTGCATGAATCTTCACACACTTGTACACCTATATGTGTATCTGAGCTTGTGCACCGCACTCAAATCTCTAGAATATGGATAAATGAAACTGATAATCGGAATAAATTTATTGTGACATCTCCTACGGTTTGATGATAATAGAATTACTTCAATAAGAGCTTCTATATGTGTGTTTGAGTAGTAGAAGAATGAATCCTTGGCTGGGTAGAACCTCAATAAAATGCAGATTCCGATAATGAAACTTTTTGCTCTGCATCGTCGTCTTGCATTTCAATGCATCGTTGAGATAGAGAGAAAGAGTGGATTCGAAATGCACTCCATGCTCCCCATATCCCATTGACAACTCCAAAATATGGTGTGCTCCAGAGGAAGGTGGTCTGTTTTTGCTGTGGTTGAATCTCGACAAAAACGAGAGTTACCACCCCATAAATAGACTATAGCCAGCACCATGTGATACTACGATTATTAGCAACATCGATGAAGGCCTTAAACACAGAGATGGAGAGAGAGACATTCCAATTTGATCCGTTTCAATAATAAATCAGGACAGTTTTGTTTTTGTTCTTTCGTTCGTCCAATCTAATCGAATCGAAATCCACTTGGAGGAAATGTAATGTCAAGGTGATAAGAAATGTTGTTGATTTGAGAGACAGCCGAGCAACAACAGTCCACCACTACGTTGCTCTCAAGTGGGCGTCCTTCGATATATCGATTGGGCGATGGGCCAAATTAAAAAGCATTTCCGCAATTTGGTGGGGTGGGCGGACAATAATTCTTGGTGAGTTATAACCACTACATTTGGTAACGCAGATGCAGACATGGCCCACAAACTAAGGCTTTTTGGCACACGACTGACAAATTGATAAACAACTTCACAGAGAGAGCTCTCTCTATATAGGTAATAAATAATTGAAAAGCTCATTTCGCCAATGCATTACTTATTTGTGTGTGGATGTGGTTATTTTAGACAACATATCTATTATGTATTATTTACATTCGATCGACAGTTTCAAATAAATCTGATGATTTTCATATCGTAATAGGTTTGTAGGTGTAAAAGATGTTTTAATATCCAATAAGTTATTAAATATCGATCATAAAACTTATGCATAATTAACACATAGACCTATTTTTTTATGAAACTGAAGCTCATGATGTCCTCATTGTAAGTAATGAATCTTATTCCCATATAAAATAATAATACCAATATAAAAAATAATTAAAAGAACATTGATTATTTTTAATGTTTTTGCAGCAATTCTTAAATATACAAATAATTAAACAGAACAGATAATTGTTATTTTATTTACTTGTTTCTTATTATAATTTAATAGAGTTGTTCAAATTGGTTCACAATATTGAAAAGAAAATAATAAAGACTTTTTTGTAGAATCGCAATCAATTTATATATTTTGTACACAATTTCATAGAGACAGCAAATCAGCGCTGAATTCACACAATAACAGTTTCTGATTCGCTTTCCTTTATTTCTTAATCAGAACTCTTCCGATCCGGATGCTGCACGGAGCTGGCAATTCATTAATTTAAATCAATCAATTGGCTCGGTACAAAATCAATATTTTACAAAGGCTCCTCTTTACATTTTATTGTAGATTGCATTATTGGCCATTTTAATGAATGCAAATTCAAATCGAATCTATTTATATATGCATTTTAACCTTTATTCTTAAGGAAATGGTTGTGTGTGTGTGTGTTTTTATAAAAAAGCCATTAATTAAGCCCCATTTATTATTTATTATTATTTTTTCAATAAATTATAACTGGAATCCCATAATCCTTTTCCTAGAATGCTCAAAGCACATTTTGTTAGCATTAATTCTTTATGTAATTTTGTTGATGAATATGCATAATTCAATTTTACACATCATGTAATAAGTTCGTACAAACATTGAAATTGTTTCATTGTATGATTATAAATTCCATACAAAAATTTCCTGAAAAATATGATTTTATTTTTTATCATATTTAAATACCATTTTGAAGTAATTTTTCCTTTGAATTTGAGCATTTCTGAGTGAATTACAAATAATAACATCATCTATGGAGCTGTGTCTGCTATTCCGTCGGTGGACTGGCGATAAGAGAGGGGCTTCAGGTACGAATTACGGCTCGCCTCCTGCATATGTGATAATAAGCAGTAGTTTCATATTCAAAACGGCTTAAAATAACACCATTATGAGTGTGTGACAAGATAAAAATATCGAGAGACGCGCGCTTATTACGGTGGCAGAGTTCCACAGGAATGTAATCAAATGATGCCGACACATCATCCTCGCTACGAACAATGTCCTTCGTTGATATTCCAAAAGTCTCCGAAACGGTTTAGCAGCCCCACTCTGGCATAGTCGACGAGTATCATCGTCGTAGCATTTTAAATTAATGGTGGCAGTTCATCACCGCATACAAAGCGTTCCTGTCGAGAGGAGACGACCGACCACGTGACTAGACATTTGACTCGTAAAGGGAATATTCGCGGAAAAGCGTCAATGTTCGCTAATTTTTCTCCTGTTTTTCTTCTATTTTTTTTTGTCTTTTAGAGGAGAACAATGTGATATTTTACAACAGATAAACTTCTTAAAACAATTCCGGAAGCCAACAATTAATGGAATTAGTGCAGAATATTTCACTAAAACAACTCACCTTTATTACGTCTACATTGTTTTAATTACTTGGCATTCCTCACCGCATTGTAAATGTTGCATCTTTTCTATACTAATAACTATTATGACTCAAATTCACAGTTTAATATCTGTTGGAATTCACATTTTTGAACTTTAACCTATAAAGAATTTACATGTAATAAAATTTGTGAAAACATTGAAATGTTTGTTAATTAAATAATTCTTAATAAGAATTATTCAAATGTTCTATACCTATTCCTGTTCATTCAAATATATATTTAATTTGCAGATTGTAATTATCCTCATAAATTAATAATATAAAGTGTATAATAAAAATAAATAATTCTGTGTACAATTTTATGGGAAAATGTTTCGATTTGAATCTCTGGGCCATACCTGTTGTTAAATTTATTACTGCTTTGATATGGAAAATGGTATAAATAAAACAAGATAGACAACCCTGGAGATAGAAATACAGTGCAATAGATAGCAGCAACAACAGCAGCCGAGAAAAAAAGCAATTCGCTATTTAGAATATAAATGATAGAAAAAGGCAGCGGCTCAGCTCTGCAGAGATAATTTTGCCAGAAAATAATTTATTGGCACAAATTTGTCATCTTATCCATTGAGGAAAATCTCCGTTTCATTTTCATTTAAAGTGTGTCGTTTGGAGAGGAGGAATGCTGGAATGTAATTCGAACCGAAACATGCAGATTTCTTTTGTCTTTTTTATTCGTCCTTAGATTTTTGCGCAAAACGACACTCTCCTTATGTTTCCTTGCCTCTGTTGGTATTTTTGTTGTTACGCACTTCGGCTCCTCTGTGTTCCATTGAGGAAGAGTCGAGTCGAGCCGAGCCGTGCTGAGCAAGAGCCAGTTGGGCTGGCTGGCTGGCTGGTGAGAGGAGAAAAGATTTCCCTTTCATAAAATATCCTGTCATTCAAGTCTAATTTATTTGATATGTACTTGGGCGGGTGGCTGCGTGCGTGTGTGTATAAATGGGGCGAGATGAAACTTTGTTCTATAAGAAGAGACAGGACCAACAGCACCAACCACCATCCACCCCTCTTTAACATAAAATATACCGTCTTTTGCCTTTTTATATTCCGAAATAATTTTGTATCCATATCGAGGAATTTTCAATATTTCGCCCATTGCAACAAATATTCATGTATATGAGCATTTGATACCCTTTTCAGATTTTCCAATGGCAGCGAGGGTTGAGAGGGATGATAATAGTGTTGGGTCCCCAAACCAGAATAATTTGAAACATGTGACAAAGTCTGGATAAATATCTTTGATTTTTGTCTCGACAAATATGCCGGCATATTTCGGGTAAAATTACTTTTCGGATTGTGATGGCCGGTGACCTTTTGCAATTTCAATTTGGCCATATTGGCCTAACGGTGCCAGCAGTCGAATGCATGTGCTGAACAACGACTGGTGATTTGGTCCTGATTGGAATGTATCAATTTTTATATGAAAATTAAAGCTCCCTTTTATCGTCGTTTTGGGGCGAACGACGGCGACATTCAAGTTTTTTTTGTATTATACTTTTATCCCTTGTTGACAGTATAACATTTCCGGCCACCCAAAGTTAAAATTTGATCACATTATGCAATTAAAAATAAATATAAAAAGGAACACGGCAATTTGTAAAAGACTAAACAATTTTGCATGGATACCTTTAGGCTAAGGAAACACATTATGCGATTCAAAAACATTGCCTTTGCATTAAGAAGGATCATTTATCTTACATCCATTTATAAATAATTAATTCGTGGGCGTAACAAAACATGTTTGCTTGAAGCCGGGATAAACAAAATGTCATTTTTTTCATATTACGGGATTAATTTCTTGTTTTGAGTGGCCTATTTACATTAGCGAATTACTTATGTATTTGTTTGTAAGTGGTTATTATATAATAATTTATATAAAAAAGAGTATTAACTTGGCATATTAATAGTATTTGACAAGAGGCTTATATTCCAATATGAAAAACATGCTTGAGAGCAAATTGACGGGGATAATTCTGAAATTTTGTACAAGTTTAAGCTTGTAATGGGTATTGCAAATAATTAATGAACAATGTAATTTAATAAAATTCATTTATATATATGTATATATTTAGGCAAAGGAGATCTAAATAATTCAATAAAGAATTTCCTTTATGAGTTGAATAACAATTTTTTTTAAAAAACACCTGTATTTCATTTATATACTTCCATTCAATATTTTTTTATTATAAATGTTCTTATTAATTAAACAGTACAATATTTTGAAAATAAGCATAAGATATTTGTGTATAAGTGTTTAATTTTTGACATGAACAATTAATTTAATTTTCTTCAATTAATATTTTGTTTTTCAATTTTAAAAGCCCAAGACAATGTTGAAACTTATTATGTTAATAGGTTTACTTCAGGGCCGTTGAGATAGGAGGCTGCAAGGAATATTAATTAAAATATTTATTAATTATGATGCGCGGGGTGAGGGCGGCTTAACTTTGGCCTAATCTCCATTTGTAATTTTGTTTCGGGTGGTCGATGAAAAATGGGATTAAAAAGCTAAGTGAACACGAATTAATCGCTGTAGATAGAAAGCTTAGTCACTTTAAGTCAGGGATCAATTTTTCATAATTTGCTGTGGTTAGCGGTCACCATAGGATTTGGCAGAGAGTCCGGAGAAAAACAAACAATGGAACTGGAATCGGATAACATGGCAAATCCTTGTCAAGAGCAGCGATGATAGATAACTTGACCTTCGTCCAAAAAACCGTTTTTATACGTTCAGCTGGATCTTTTCCTTTTCCTTTTTTTCCTTATGCATGAATTGAACAAATTAATAAATGAATTGCGTTTGAGCTAAAACCGCTTCGGGATATTTTTCTTTCATAGAAATAGGGAATTGTTTATGCATTAGCAACAATTCATTTTATCTTCAACATACTTTATGCATACTTGGACTTATTAATAGAATTTTGGGAAAATATGCTTATTATGTCGTCTCCAGAAAAAGCCAGCAGCAGCCAAATATTTGCCATTTGCTCTTCCTCAAAAGATATAGCCCCTGGAAACGAGTAACCTGCTCCAGTTTATAGCTGGTACATAATGTATTCCTCGTTGTTCCGCAATCTAACCAATTCCATCTTTTATTTTTCTTTTACTCATTGTTCATGCAATTTAAATATGTGCTTTTAGCAAGTTAGTTAGTTTATTTGTTTGTTACCAGCAAATAATTCACCCTCCTAAGCTTTACGCTCTCTCGTACTTACATCTTTAGTGTTTTAGACAATCGCACAAACAGACAGACACACAGACCCAACCCCTTCTCTGTATGATGATGTATGGAAAATTGAAGGGTGGCAGGATGTAATTTATTTACATGTTAAAATTCTTATATTGACACGATCTAACGAATTCAAATTTCGAATGGAACAACATTTTCTGCTTGTCTTTTAAATTCGCCTTTTGCTCTTCCATTTCTTGTTTATTGTTCTAAATGCCTTCATATGCCTATCCATTAAGCGTCTATGATATGGATGGATGTTGTTTATTTTTATTACTGCGAAATTCTAAAATCAAGACATTAAACAATTATAAACCCACGTATTTCTGAATGGCAAACATATACATTACTTTATGAATAAAAAATTACTTCAAATAACATGAGATAAACATCATGTTATTCAATATGTTCTACAAAGCAAATATTTTGCAATATATATGAAAACATTCACAACCAATTTTAGATTTGAGTCCAGGAACCTCTAAAAAAAATATTTACCGTTCCAAAATATTAAAAAAATAAAATGTTATTCATACCTGACGAAACAAGAGAGATAATTTGTTGTTGATATTTGTTCTTGAACAAGCTATTTCGATGTTCTGTTTAACATTTACATATGTTTAAGTAGACAATTTAAACATAATTTATCAAAATTAAACAGTATTTACTTATTTACACAATTTTGTATTTGATTGTATCAAAGATTTGGTGTTTATTACATAATATGTTGAAAGGATTCTTAATATAATAAATAGACCTTAAAAATATTATTACATAACATATCTTAGGATTATAAATGTTTTGAATAGTTCAATTCAGTAAAAAAAAATATTAATATTCTTATACAATTTTACCCATATAAACCCATTTAAATTTCTTTATTCCATTTGATTTTTAAGCATTGTAGATATACGTGTATGTTCAAACTGAATATGTATGTATAACATATACGGAGAGTGAAAATTAATTCAGTTCTTGGACTTTTCTCGAACAAACTTCCTTATTTGTTATTAAAATTGCTCTTGAGTTTGGTTAGAAAACTCGAGCTGCATCAGAAATTCTACCCACCCTCCTCATCCTCGTTCGTTGTCAAGTTCCGTGCAAATAAGAAGTGGTTTCTTCCGCTTCCAGTTTGTTTACAAATAAACCCGTTCCAAGTTCTTCGTGCGACACATTCACACAAATGCAGATCGCTTCCCCACATAACACGCCATATCCCGAAATATGCATATCCATACGCGGAATTGTGAAATATTCAATAAATTTAATTTTTATCTGTGCCATTTTATTCCACTTGCATTCTGCATATGGTGGCACTGAATGAAATCACAAGTTCGTGCAGATTTCCATATCCGTTCCTTGACAATTCGACGACAATATTCTGGAGCTGGATCATAATAATGGGGAAATGCAGAAAATCCAGCTACCGAATATGATTTGTGCGGTTTGTTTTACTATTTATCAAAATCCACTATTCACTAACCATATTGTCAATTGAAAATACTTTCAATTTCCATTCAATATCAAATTTATTATATTCTATTTGATCTAAGCACGATGATTGTATCAAGAAATAGTAGTTTTCATTCAATAAAGAGGGATGAGAATTATTTGTTGTTTACAAATCGTAAAAATCCCAAATCCACAGATTAGATTAGCAGTTTTATTATGAGCATTATCTTTGTTAAAAATTGAATTGCTTTTTATAATTAATTATAAAACCAGAATCTAATTAATTGGAAAATCATAGTTCTTAATTTGAGAATTCCTTTTGAAGATTTGACCACAAGCATACTCTAAATATTAGAGACATGCTTCAAATTAGTCTGAATACCTTCAAAGCTAAGTATAATTTCTGATGTATTATTCAAACCGAGTTAAAACTTTAAATTTAGAAATTGCATTAAACAATTTAAAAGTTTTGTTCGAAAACTAAACATTAAAAGCACTTTTAATAATAAAAACGTTATGAGCACACGTACCTCTCTATATATTTATGACTAAGTATAGGTGGAGGACCATAAATTCGTTGTCGCGTATTTATCTATAAATTGGAAACTTTGTACGAACGCTCTCTAATGCATACCCAGTTGTTAACTTTGTGACAAGGGAACATGTTAAACAGTATCAGCAGAGAGTAGCAAAGCAAGAGCCTGAGCTTTGGAGGACGGACGACGGGACGGGATGATGTGCTCCGAATGAGGAACATTTTTAAAATAAATAAATTTGTTATACATTTTTGCATTTTCTTGTGATGGCGAACACGTGTGTTTGTGCACTCAGGCCGGGTTTGCTGTGTCTAAAAGCCAAGGAGCCGTCTTCGTCGTCATCGTCTTGCTTTTGGTCCTGGTGAGTTCAACTTTTGCAACGAGTCTGTGGAGATTTTGATTTTCATAAAATGTGCATTTTTAATGCAAACAACTTTGGAAATTAGATTGAGCACAAATGCCAAGAAGAATGTACTCTCGATGCTTTCCTGTGTATATGCAAATAAAAATCTCGATAAACTTTCTTCCTCCTAACTCCGGGATGTTTATTTTAGGAGAGAGACATGTTTGTAGTGCACGCTGTATATAATCTTGATGTGTTTGTTGATTTTGGATGCAGAGCACTAAATTGCTTTGTCAATCAGGAAGCAGACAGCTTTGGACACCGACTGATTGGAGCGGGCTGTTTTGATATTAGTCTCATGAGCCCCGATTGATAAATATTGATGGACCAACTCTTTTCCTTGCTCTATCCCCCTCCTTCCTCATAGACGCAAACTTTTTATATTCAATATCAGTTTACAAGTAATCTCAAACAATTTTCCCCGAGAAACTTTCCACCCCGATCACAGAGTTAATGATGACGAAATATGAATCCCGAATAAAAATGCCAGGTATCGAGTAGATGAAGGACGTAAAGTAGAAATTATTTTAATGGAAATTGTTTGCCAATTCTTTCAAACAGAACTCGGTTCAAGACGTATTTGGGATTTTGCTATTATATTAAATTTCAATAAAATTGAGTGAACTAAAGAATCAATAAGGAGTCAATTAAAAGGTTAAAATAAAAGTATAATATTTAAAATTGAAAGAATGATACGTAATATTTAATGACTTTATTAAAAAAAATTACTATCAATATGGGTATTTTAGTAAAGTTTTACATACAATTTGCTCAAGTTTCAAACTAGTAAGAAATAGTTATACTTATTACGTAATCGATCTGCAGATAACCTTTATTTTCCCAATTTCAAATCGAGCCAAGCTCTCTTTGTAAACTTTACATTATCACTTTGCAAATCAACAAAACAAAGTCTTACAAACCCCACATCTTCTTAATTTCCGATCTGATGTGGAAATACAGTAAACCGGAAAGGAAAACTTTGTTCTATGAACGAGAAATGTTACGGTTCTTCCGTGGATTGAGCATACAAAAAACGGTGTTCTTTTAGGGCGACGTTTATAAAACGTGGTATCAGCTTAAAAATGAAACTCCTTTGCCAATGATTTCGAGCCTCTGTTTGGCGCTCGCTCCTAAGAACTGGGGTTAGGAGTTGGTGAACGGGTGGCAGCATTTTTTTGTTGGAGAGACCCGTCTATCTTTGGACGCAAAAAGTCGTAAAGAGGAAAATGGGCGGAGGAAACTTTTCGCGAATTAATATTCTCTACATGTTGATGGTAGATTTACACCGCTAATCCTGGTTAGTCCCATGCAAACACCTGGAGCTATATTACCCTTGATTTATTGTGTGTGTAAGTGTTGCAACGCTTTGTAAAACACCTTTGCATATAGATATGTGTTTATGGGTGAAAGTGGATTTTATTTAAAAGTTTTCGATTATTTATGGGCAAAATTTTGCAAGTAAAACAAATTTCCAAAGCGGTGTATTTTGCAGATGAATATGTATGCAGGCTTTCCGCTACACTGTTCGAGGTTAGCCAGGTGAATTGTGGAAAATTAGAACGGAAATTTGTTTTTGCAAAATTTCCCAATCTAATATGTGCATATAAAGCACTTTCCCGGTCGGTGTGATCAACAAAACAAACCCCTAACAACTTGATCTGCTAATTGATGCCAACTGGTAACTTTTGAATTTACTATTCCAATTGTTTACTGGCACACAATTGAAATCAATAAGTTTTGCTGCTGTTGTTTTCGTTATTTATTTTATTTTTCTCATTTTTAGTTGCAAAGTTTGTCTGAGTAAATTCATAGTTTATAATCACTAGATGTAATAGCACAGTTATAAGCTTTATAGTTGTTAATTTTTATGCCATTTGTAGTTTTTAATTACGGGAATATTATGTATGTACTATTAATATATTATATACATACTCATGCTTTTGTGTTAAAAAGTTATTTCTTATGTCGATCTACATAATTATCATATAATGACTAAGTAAAATATGAAAGATAAATTGTATTATAGTCTTTCCATTTATATTTATATTACTTTTTCCAATGAAAGTATTTAAAAATGTTAATGGTTATTCGTTATATTAGAGATTTTCAGAAACATTTGATATTGGATTGATTGGGACTTTACAGGGGCACAACAAAAACCATATTCACGGAAGAAACAAAACAGCTACCGATATACATAGATGGGGCTAAAGCTATGAGTGAATACGTAACAGCCCCTGTGAAGTCCTAAGAGAGTCCAAAGAAGACTAACGAGGGATCTCAAATCGTTGGACCGAAAGGTAGAACATTCCCGAAGCACGGTCAGATGGAAGGCCGAACAAAAATTTATTATTTTATATTTTTAAAAAAGATATTAAAATTCAATTTAAGTAAGAGTTTCCATAGATTATTAATATTATATTTAATGTTATTGGGATAATATTATAAAATAATAAAATAATTGACGAACTACACATACAAGGAAGCATAATAATAATTTATCATAATCTGTAAAGTTAACTGAAAACCCCAATAAGAAGTACTTAGACAAACAAGAATTCTAAATTTTGTACCCTTGTGCTTGCATCGAACATCCTCTGTACCAGCGATTTGTTGCTATAAGAATAGCTCACCATCCCGAATCATACATACACATGTTTAACTATGTAAATACAAACCCGTTCCACTATATTGATGTACATATATGCATCGATTCGCTAATCCTATAGCTGCACATGGAAATTACCATTAACATTATGTTAACGTTTGTAATGACTTTTTACTCGTTTGTCGTCGTTGTCCTCGTTACACGGAAGAGGCGTGTTCCAGTGGATGTTTATAGCTGGTGGATAATTTATCTTAGCGTTCAGTGTGTTTTTGGTGCATTTAAAATGCGATAAACAGGAATCTATATGAACTTTGGAATTCGAGTTTCTGCAGGAGAGGGGCCTCAGGACTTTGAATTAATAAGCGAAACAATTGGTGTTGAACCAAGTTATAATTAATTCCCAATTAATTTATATATTGCCTGCTAAAAGCTGTCGATGAATCAACAGGCTCGAGGAGTTATGATTGGCCAACTTGGCAGGATCAGATTTTAATTAAAAGAGCTCCCAGTAAGTTTGCATAGGCGAAATCTAATTACAAAGATTATGAACTTGGATCTGGCCCTTGGTTCGAGCGGACGGGCGGGAGAGTGAAGCAAGCACAACAGAAAGATTTTAGATAAAGGCATTTTAAAATATGTAGGCGCACAATTGGATGAAAGACGGAAGCTATTTTTCTAAAATATTTATATCCGAAATGGGGCGACTCAATTGTTGATTCAAGGATTTGCATTTGGACTGAATGGTAAAGCGGGGTTGTAATCTCCATTATTTAATTTAAATCAACCTAATCGGATTCCCCTGTTTCCGTTGTAATGCCATCCTTTGGCCTACCTCTTGACACCAAGTCCGTTGCTCCCCATTAATTAGCAATAGGCTTATCTGAAACCGAAATTAGCCATAGAAACATACGGAAAATAAATAAAAGAATACTCATTTTTTATATTTTTTTAACAGGAACGTACGTTTATTTTTTCTCTTTTGCACAGAGCAGAATATAAGCTATAATAATAATCATAATAATTATACGATAGAATCTCGCCTCGCTCTTTTACAAGTTCCCCCTTCGATTAGAGGGGAGTACCTTACACTTTCTCTGTTTCTTATAAAGTTGCAATCAATCTCTTTAAGATGAAGACTAATTAATCATGAATGAAATTTCACGATATATAAAAATTATCAGTTTCTTTGTTTGTCTTGTGTTGAAACAATTTACCAAATTTACATTGAAAGCCTTGCTCTCCGGTATAAATACATACTTAGCAAATCTTTCTGTCCATTAAATCACTTTGTGATAAATTACAAATCACCTCTGGTTACCTCTCTCCACCTTCAACGTTCAACTGTACAATTCCAATGAGCACTGCCTATCTATTATCTCACAAAACGATTTAATCTTATTCGTTCGATCTAGGCGAGATCTCGTATTTCACAATTTTTATTTTTGTTTCGCATCCGTTAAAACACAATTTGCGTCTTTACTTATTTTTTTAATTCACTCAATTCAGTTTTGCCAAACAGAAAAATTATAGCATAAGGAGTAGCAAATGAAACAGCGACTTGCAGAATGCGATCAAAAGTTGTTAAGAGTCATCATTGAATGGTTGTCTTAAGGACTGCAAATTAAACAAATAGCCAAGATAGAGACTTATTCAATAACTGCTTTTGGCTCTTTTCACTTAAATCACTAGTCCTTAAATATACATTTTTTTAAATAGTTTTTTTCAACTTGTTTTATGTTTTAATTTTTCTCCTTAAATGGCTAGATTTCTCTTGTGATTTTTAAAATATTATATTTAATTAGAAAATATCCAGTTTTTAGATTAAAAAATGTTTTCTTATAAAAAAATTTATCCATTTTATGAAGTGCATAAATTTAGTCACTAGATCTTTGTCTGTATCGTTTGTTTGAAAACTGTTTACCTTAACTTCTTATACATTTTGCTAATTTTTTGTTAATAATTAAACTGCCCTTGTCGTCGTTTTTCTACATTTTTTAAATTTAATCGTCTGCATCATATACGTTTATTTTAATTGTTTATCACACATTTTTCTTACAGTTTTTCCTCGTGTCACACTTAATGGGTAGTCACTTCACATTAGCTTATTTTGACAATTTTAAAGTGTTTTTGTTTTTTTGAATTATTTCTTCTGTGTATTAAAAAATTCACATTCACTCCCTTAATACATTAACTAGGTCTGTTGAGTCTATTATTATTTCAAGAAATGTTCTATTTTTTTTACTTTCTCACTGTCTCTCCTCGCAGCAACAATGTTGTTGCTCTAAGGGCTTCTTCATTCCATATGCCAATTTGACGATGATGATTTTTTCTATATTATTTTTCACATTTGTTTCAATTCGCTCAATTAGGTTTTAATTAGACATTACCTGCAGTGTCTATGCACCATCATTTAATCAATTTTAACAGTGGTTTTTCGTTATGCCAACACCCGTTATCTAATAAAAAAATTTATTATAAAAATTACCATTGTTATTAAAAATATTTCATGTTAAAAACATTTTTCTTCTCATCAGCTTGTAAAATTCGTTTCATTGTTTTTATTGTTTTCAGTATTAGTAGTTTATTTATAAATAGTATTATCAATAGTAGAAGTAGTAAGAGTAGTACAGTAGTATTTTATGCAAATGTTCGCTTTGATTTGGATTACTAATAGTTTTTTGCCAATTTTTAACTTGTGTTAAGTTTTTTGTTCGTCTAAATTACGACTTTTCTAACAAAAGGTGAGAACAAGTGAAGATCAAACTGGAAATTGGAAAGCCCTACAATGACTTGGTTTCGGAAGATCGGTCGTTTTAAATACTACGTGTCCTACAAAAATGGAATCTCATTGAAATGACAAATCAGATGGACGTCTTGGCTGACCTGATTTTAACGAATATATATGCGCTTAAAATTTGCAAAATATTTTCGGTGCCTTATTGTTGCTGGTGTTTTGATGATAAAAATGAAAATAAGTTTTTTCCTCTCTGTGTGATTAGATTATGAAAATAGTTTTATACATTATATGAATTTTTGTCTAATTTCCAGTCTTCAGGTAGTAATACTTTTGACACATGTTTTCTTTCACGTAATCTTATTTATGTAGCTATTATTAATGTATTCGAATAGTACAAATTGGAACAAGAATATATTTCCATTTTGGTACACAAAACCACACATATAAAATGTATGTGTGTGTTTATGTTAGTTATATCTTTAAAAATCGTATGCACTAGCAACAATTTACTTATGTTCTGTTCAATTTTGTCGAGATCTCTATTCAAACATTATTTAGGTAGATTAGTACTTTAATGTAAACCGTCACTAAAATGGTTACAAATTTTGATTAAACACCCCCTTTCAAGAACGATCTCAGTTGATCATGATTACGAGTTTGGATTAACTCTATTTTCAATATAACGTTTTTTTTAAATTATCCATCAAGATTTTTAATGTTTCTCTTAGTTCACATTTTTACATAAATTTGGCTTTTATGGCCACCAAAAATATATATGCGGATCACAGAGTTGCATCACACAAACGACAGCGACTGCTCTTACTGCTAAATTTTATTTATTACTATTGTTACAATTTTCTTAAACGACTATTACGCAAACGGTTTAATTTTCTTCGCCATTTTCTTCTTCTTCATGCACTGCTTCACCACATGTTTCTTATTGTATGAATTTTTACTACTCGCGCGCTGCTTTTTACAATGATCTTGATAATGCAATTTTTACCACAAGTTAGTCACCATTCATCCGTAAAAAGGAGAAAGTATAAGAACGGTCTTCATCATCATCATCATCGTCATTGTTTTACAATTGTTTTTTTAAGAATAAGGATATAATTTATTATATGAATAATACCACCAAAAGTTTAACTCTTGAACATCAAGAATAAATATATCTATTTCAAAGACAGCTAGAGAGAGAATTTTTAATTGCAGTCGGGCAAAACAAGAGTCAATAAACCAACAATTAACAGGTTTCAGCTTCACTAAATCCTTAAGCTAAAACAACATAATTCTGTACTCTTATTTACAAAATACACTAAATTGTTAAGTCTAAAACTATCCGTTTCTGTTTCTCGCATTTACAAAACAAAATCATAACAAACAAGTATCATTTGGTATCGAAACTGAGATAATTTCTTTATTATATTTACATGCTTTCTTTAAAATGACACAATATGAACTTAACGCTAAGGATGTACATTTGTAGAAAATGGAATTTGCTGTTTACATTGAACGAATGTTGGTAACAACAACTGTTTTAGATTGTGCAAAAGATGTTGGAAAAATGGGTGGCTCTCTTGTTTTGCAATCCAATCACTCGTCACTCAATTAACAAGTGCCTGGAGCTTGTCTCCTCAGTAAAAGGACAAGTGTATTTCCCTAATTAGGGTACTCTAGTAATGGTCAAAACACAATATGTAGTGGTTGGTCTAAAATGGCAGTGATCAGTTTTCTGTTTAAACGAAATATTGATTCTCCCACTACATAAAAACTCTGCTCATGATGATTTCATGATGAAAAACAAAACAAGGCTGATTTAATAATAAAAAATATTTTCTAAAAGATGCACTACCAGTAAAGAGACTAAGTAATGATCAAATGATTGAATGCAATCATAAAAGCACATAGAATACTGGACAAGGAGATAGAGGGTCTACATTTAATTTGCTACATTTGCTTATATGGCTGTAAAGTCGTATTAAACTTAAAATCCTTAAACTAAATCATGTTGTCAACTAAATTTCACTACGCTATATTGGTGGTGGTTGAAGCCAAACCAAACACTATAAAAACAATTAAAGCAAATCTAGTATAAAAATCTATAATCTATATAACAATTTTGTGTAAGCGAATTATACTGCAAATTTTTCTTAGAAAAATCCAACTAATTCGAATTGCGAATGTTACGTTGTGATGATGTTGCTGACTGGATGATCCAGGATCCATTTCACGCACTCACATACAAACACACAAACCACCTGATTAACCGTGGCGCTTCATGTGGAGCGCCAGGTGGTCCGATCGGGAGAAACAACGATCACAGTGTCGACATTTGAAAGGCTTCGCACCCGTGTGCTTTCTGTAATGTCTTGTAAGCTCGTCACTTCTGGCAAACCGCCATTCACATCCATCCCACGAACATTTGTATGGCTTTTCACCTGAAAATATGAAAATATGGATATCAGAGTTAATCATAAGTATAATTTTATTCTTAATATAATGATAATTCAAAACATGATGAAATTATGTTCATTCATATATAAAACTTTACTTATAAAAATATTTGAAACATTATATCAAACGGATGTGACATTTGTCTCAGCATTGGATGAATTGTGGACAAATCAGTTTTCTTCTCAGAGAGTTGGACAATTCGTAAATAAATATTTACAAAGAATCAGAAATTCAATAAACTTATCATTGACAAATGCATGTCTCAGATTTCTATGCTCTCTCTATAGAATTGAAACCACCACCACCCAGCGATGTCTTCTGACTACGACATCTTGGTTGACATGGAGGAGTTTGGTAGTCTATTTACAAGATGTAGTACGCCAGGCAAATGTGGAAGTGGTACTTGGACGGTGTTTATCCACAGGTTAGTTATCTGTGATTGATTGACGTTTGCTACGATAGTTTCTGACAGGTTAATTGCTTCCTTCTTTTTGCCCAAAAACTTTTCGATAATAGACCAAGAAAACTTATTGGTTATTTATATATCGTTGGGTAAATAATATTTACAGGATTTGGCACACAATTATAATTTAAATGGTGTTTTCGCATTACTACGGGAATATCCACAGAGTTTGGTTGTAATTTATTAGTGAGTCGGAAGAAATGCAGCACCTAGATCCTTCCCAAAAATACAAATTTGTAACCGTGCCAAAATAAGATTAAATTCAATTTCCCTTCAAACAACAATGGAACAAACTTGAAAATAATGGAAACTAGAGACGAAAAGATGCGATTAAAAAGACTTGTGTTATTATAAACACAATCCAGTTTAAATGGAATTTAACTTTTGTCAATGACGAGGGAATTTTCTGCAATGCCAAGTTGTTGCCTGTTGTTTTCAGCGCATTTATCAGAGAGAAGTATAAAACGTTACAATACTTCATGTTACGGAAGAATTCCCTATATTGTAAAATAGAGCAACTTTAACTACAAAAGAAGGGTAGTTGGGAAACTTTAAAATGAATTCTTAGTAGAAAACGAATTCAAATTAAATTGCTCAAAAGTATGAAAGAAACATAAGCAATTA
Source organism: Clogmia albipunctata (assembly GCA_001014945.1). Lineage (NCBI taxonomy): Eukaryota > Metazoa > Arthropoda > Insecta > Diptera > Psychodidae > Clogmia > Clogmia albipunctata. The sequence goes on from JXOV01015551.1 coordinate 145,639, forward strand.
AAATAAAACAAATTAAAAACCAAATCGTTTTCTAAATACAAAAAGGGCAAATTAAGATCAGAAGATTTATATGGTGTGGAGACCCCTGGCACTTGAGATCAATTGAGTTACGTTGAATTCAAGTAATTAAGCAATGTTCTAACTTCCAGTGAAAATTACAAAGAGAAGTTATAAAGGAATTTTTCTATTGTCTGGTGCGGTGTTCTTTAGACTAAAAAGAGACTATTATTACGCAAATCGTTAAATTCTTTCTTTTGGCAAACATAATGCGGTTGCAAATTTATATACAACAGCTATTTACTCATTGTTGGTTAGGGTTCGGTCGGAGTTGTTCGTGGAGATTTATTGTTGCTCACTTTCACCTTTGTTATGATTAATTCGCCCCTGCCAATGTTCCCGGCATAACCGGCACAAGAATATAAAATGTGCTCTGCTTTATACAGAGATAAAAGCAGCAGCAACATTTCAAAGAGAATATGCGTACTTAATAGGTATTCCATGGAACTTTGATAAAGTTCATTGGTTTACTTTATGGCAATTTTTAAGATGAATTTTTAGTACTCAAGACAAATTCATTGTTTATCTTTAGGATAGATGTTTGCTGTAAATTATGTAGGCTTGCCAATTTATTATTTTTATGCCTCTTCAAATTAAACCGGATATGTGATAAAAAGATCTATTCAGTTGGAAAGATTATTAAAATTTTAGCCTAAGGACGTCTTTATGTATACGACAAATTAACTTAGATAACTTTAAAGTATTCTTCATTTTTATGCTTAAATGAAATGAGTTGTTTAAATACATCCATAATATTATATTATTGATTTATAAATTAACATCAATATAATGTTCTATATGTTAATTAATTGCAAATGTAAATATTTAAAAATGGTACAATTCTGTTTTTGTAAATTAATTAAAATAAATATACTCTTATTGAAAGGTAATAATTTCCACCTCGAAGGCATTGATATTTATTTGCACGGAAATCATTATTTCGCGAAAAGACCAAAGTTGTTGACAATAATTTCTAACGAATTGCGCAGTTTACATCTCGATGAATATCCAATTAATTATAAAGGTAATGTCGGCAATTCAATATCCTGTTTGATTTGTGTCACAAATAAATTTCGGTCTATTTGCAAACAATTACAGGTTTTCCTTTTGGCAGTGACTGAAGCACTGTTCAGGCCGGAAACTCGAATCCGATGCACCTGACTGTTGTGCCGAAACGGTCCGGAGGAGAGACGCCTTTATTATTTCCAGCCACTAAGGCTGAGCTGAGCAATGTTTGTGTGTTTTATGGGATTGCGGATGATTTGCGGCCTTTAAAAGGGGCAGCAGCCCGGGATGAAAAATAAATGGAAATTTGGCCTAAGGTGATGCGCGGATGTCGTAAAGGGAATTCTATTTGTCGCCGTTTTCAATAAGACTTTTATTTTCATCAACCGAAATAAATAATAAAATTGGTAAATTCTGTGGGGGTTTCCTACGTCTTCTTCTTCGGCTTTTTCTACCCACACCACAAGACTAAACAGAGTTTGTGGGTTTGCTGGATCTCGGAATAAGAAGAAACGAATCCAAATTAAAGCAATAGAATCGTCTCGGAAAATTGCCATGGATAAACATAGTGGCAAAGTTTTCATCACCACCCCCATCCATGTTTCCCTTCGACTCAAACCGATGTTACAACGGCCCTTTGGCAAAACAATACACAGTAACACTTTTTACTGACAAAAGCGACGCAAGCGGACAAAGCCATAAATTACTTATTAATGCCCTTTCCGGTATTAAACAGCAACAAGATTTTCGACTACTGAAATCATTTCGCCGCTCCTTATCCTCGGGGAACGTCTTATTTAGAAAGTTTTTTAATCACGCCGTTTTTTCCTTTTAAATCAAAGGGTAATAATATCGTTAGAAATTGAGTTTGCGGGAAACCCTTTTCTTCTTTTACCAGCTGGAACAGGGTACACGGAAAATTTCAATTTATTTCAAATTAACAAATGTAATTCAGAGCTTTGAAATTAAAAATATTTAAATTGTTTTCAATAAAAATAGAAACGAAAAACTTGTTCTTTAATAATGGCTAGTTTTCCTGATGACGGAAGGGTTTTACAAAACAGATTTTTCTTAGAAGTTGGGTATCTTTTGGCCAAAGAAAAGCCGGCCAGAATAGAAGGACGGAAATTAAATTCCGGACCGGCATTTGAATCTCTGCCAAAATAGTGTCACACAAAACAACAACAAAAATGTTAAGCTCACCAATTTACAATAGAAACTGGCTGGTAATGGTATAAAAAGGGCATAAAAAGGGGGCGAAGGAATGTTATCGGTAAACGTGATTAATCCAGAGGCGGTCAATTGTTTCGTTCGTCAAAAGAGGATTACTCGAGGGTGTCATATGAATAATGGACATTGGCTTATTGACACTTTTCATGCAATTATTAAATTAATCATTGAATTCCGCACTTCACAATGCGGAACTGGTCTATAATTAATCGCTAAATCAACAATGAAATATTACACCCTTTTATTTGAATAAAGTTACTAAACAAAATTTAATACTTAAGACATCTATTATCAAAACACGCCATTTTGCAGAATGACATTTAAGGTGCTGTACTAAAATCGATAACAATGAATGGAGACTTTATTGTAAAAAAATGACAAACTGAGCACCATCTAAGCCCAATAAATAGACATTTAATATGAAAAATTAAAGACAATCAAAAGAGGCAATGGCACTGAGATGGAATGGCTCACAGGTGATATGTGGTCAGAATATGAAATGAGGTACTTAACGTTAAAAATTTCTCCATTTTCATAAACAAATGAACGAAATTCACCTCTGCCTTAGTTTGTATTCATAAACATGGTTCACAATAATTCATCTTTATTTGTGGTGATATTTTCAATTCACAACCTCCTGCAAAATCGGTCTTTGCTCAAATGACAATGGCCCTATCTATTTGAAATACAATGAATGCCTAATAAATATACAAATTATCAGTTTTTGCTACTGTCGATATTGAAAATAATTATTGCAAGTACGGAAGACAGTTCAAAATTTGTAAAATTTTTATTTTAAAAAAACTAAATAGATTCTAGTACATATTTAAAATAATATATAAATATTTCTCTTGAAAATACGTTCTTGTAGAATGTTATTGTTTCATTATATTTTCCTGTTTTCTATATTTAAGCAATGTTCATACTTGATTAAATAAACGGACCATTTATTAGACCTGTTGTTCTTTCCTTAAATTCAGTTTGATCCTTCCGATGCCTTGATTTGCCTTATTTCTTATGGCACAGTCTTTATAACGGCATATTTACATATAATACGATGGTCCAAAGACGGGGGCAATATTATCCCTTATAAATTGAGAATATAAAAATATATCAAATACCAATACACTAGTACAATTTTCAGCAAAATAATTCTAAGTGGTTCCCCGTTTGGTGCTGGTTCAATTTATTGCAAACGAGTGTAGTGTGTTTTGATTTATGACGCTGGGCTGGACTGCCTACTTCGACTCTTTCGTCGCCCCCTTTTCCCCATTTGAAATTTGCTTCGACAACGGTGCAGAATCACTTTAAATATTGATTTATTTGCCAGGAGACGCACTTTGTAGAGAAGGCCGGAGCCGGGCGCCGCGCGGAGAGTACAATTTGCAATTTTGTTCACACTCTCCTCGCATAAATAAACAACACACTCTGCTAGAGATTTTCATTTTCAATTTCGAGTTAATCGATCAGTGGAATATTATAATGAAATTATTAAAACCACGAAATCAAGCAAAACGCCAGAACCAATCATATGGTAATAACTTAACGCAGAACAGGAACTAGTCAACCACGGATGATAAAACTGGAAATTAAGGACGCGCGTTAAAGGTTAATAAAGGGCGGATTTTCCGACAGATAATATTGGCAATAATGAGTAGTAAAGAAGGGATCATTTTGATTAGGCGAATTATTAAGCGAAATCGTGTTTTGGGTTCGCAACAAGCTTAATGTCCCACTCATTCCTCCCCCACTTTCATCTTTATTCTTTATGAAAAGAGAGAGAGGGATAAATTGGAAGTTGGGTCGTTGTTGGGAACTTATCTAGCATCTTCGATAAAATTGATTGCTCTGTGGTGCGAAGTGCGCCAAAATGGCGGTAAAGGAAAGCGGGTTAAATCGAAAACTGAAGGAACTTTATCGACCACCATTATCGAACACGAAATTCTTATGCAAATTCAAATCTTCAGTTTGCACGGGTGCTTATTCTCTCTAATGTCAGTCGATGAAAAATTACAGAAATTACCGTTTGATCACACAGAAAATTTCGGGTTTCATAACACACCTTTTGCGACAGGCAAAAAGAAGGGAAAAATTTGCAAATGCCAGTTACTGATGATGATGGGGCTGCCACGGCTCTTGATGAAGTAAACGTGACAATTTTCTAATTTCATGGATGGAGTCGGCATATAAGCATGCACAGGTCCTGAATAAAAAAGCATTTGCTCATTTTCCAAAGCATTACGTAATACTTAAATAAAAATTCATGTGGAATTCAAAACAGATTTTTCCACTAAATCATGATTAATGGGTTTTTAGGAAATGAATCAACCCATTGAAACCACGAAAAACAAATCGAATATCGGGTCTTTGAATTTTAAAGACAAAAATGTCACTTTCCAAAAGGAAACTTGCGAATTTATAATCTCACATCAATAGTTGAAAAAAGTCTTATCTTCAAGATGGAAATAGGAAATCTTGGGTGTTTCCGTACCGAGCATTATTGAAATGATAAATCAGGTGTAAATAGAGATCATCGCTGTTTTCAAAACAAAGTATGAGATAACATCTCCAGCAACAAGGAAAACAGGATACAAGAAAAAGTTGAAAATATGAACTAAACTTTTCCATTTCTCATATTTCTTTGTATACCCATTATAATAAAATACGATTTATGTACAGAGTATGTACTTAAATTTTATATATTATCTCTCGATTTCTATTATAGACATTTGCCATTTATCCCCATTATGTGTGCTTTCAAGGGTTATTGAAATAATAAAAGCTTAAAATCAATACAAATTTATATTTAGTTTAGCAAAACCCGAATTTATATTATACCCGTATTTAATTATAGAAAAATGTGTTTTCTTTGTAATTATGAAAAATCGGAAACTTGGAAGATTATGCTCCACAAATTGGCTATTTTAAACATTGTAAAATGAAAATCGTTAAATTTAATACTACTTTTTCGTAGAATAGTGGAAAGAGAGTCCTTACTCCTTATCTATCTGAGCACTTAGCTCTACTTGTTTCCATAAGAGATTCACCGCACCTTTCACTTTTACTCCTACATCTGCTACTTGAACGCGTTCGCGAAAAGAAATTCGTTTCGGTTCAAAACTTTTATCACTATTTGTTATAACGAATAAAAAGACGAAAAAAGAATTTACATTAAAAGTCAATTGTAATAATAAGATTTGGTACGAGAGCAGCTAAGTGTTTGGGTGGTGGTGGTAGTAGGGTTCAGTGGTGAGGGGGATTTGTAAAGAGATTAAGATCTTGGAGATTTGTGACCCAACTTAGGGATGACGGTGGAGTTCGTATAGTTATTGTATATAAAATGGATTTCTCTACTCGGAGGTGAGAAATATGTACATGGGATTTAAAGAAGATAAAATGAATTCTAACCAGATTGGCTTCAAAGGCATTCAATTATCATTATAGCAAGCTAAATCAATTATGCATTCTATTGCCTCTTATTGCATTATAATGCATGGCTTCAATTCATTCAAAGGCCCAAGTGAGACATCGACTCTCTATCGATCTTATGCTGCTGCGGCGGGCTGGTTGGCCAGTGCGGATATGAGATTTTGCGCAATAATGTCTTGTGTCAGAATTAATTTTTAACGCAAAACCATATTAACTAGATTAATTGCCGATCTTCGGCAGTGTCGCTCAGTCTCTGGGCAGCAATTTAATTAAATTGGCCTGGTGATGCATTAGAATATAAAAGCGACATTTTGTCAGGTCCATAATTCAATTTATTAAGCTGTAATTGCACTTTCAAAAAGGGTATTTATTATATACAATTTCAATTTTTATTTTGCCAAAATGAACATTGTGAATATATCATTGTCTATGGGGAATTGCACATCCTGTTGTTCTGTGTTTATTCACAAATACTTGTGCCGATAACTGAATGATTAAAATTACAGATTTTTGCACAAAAACTTTAAATTTTAATACTTATAAAATATTTATTATCTAGTTCTAGTTTTACTAGTAAACAAACCGCCAAAAGGGGTGCAAAATACTACAATCGGGTTTCAATAACTCAAAACTATGTGTGTCGGTTAAACCAGTTTGGCAAATTGAATTGTAAAATATTACAACTTGTACATAACAGATCACCAGCGTGGAAATTGAATTTCAAACGGCGCCAACTTACATTCTCCTCTTCAATTTAATTGCAACATTTATAACGGTCCAATATTTTTGCCACTTCGCCCATCACTACCGCTTTGCAAAACTATTCCATGGTAAATAAATTTAAGGGAGCATTTATTACTTTTCAGAGCCTTATTTATTGCGAAAAATATTGTTATGAAAACAGCAAAAGTTCAGCCCCGTGCTTCCTTCAATTAGGGCTGAATATGGGCGCAGAACTTGAAATATAGTTGATTTTTTGCCAGAATTATCCGCTCTTTGACTGTAACCTTAATTAAGCACGGCTTCAATAAAAATATTTCACTAGGTGTTCGCTTACGACGTGTATTGTAATGTTCAGTTTGTCCCTTTGAATTGACTAGACGATGGTTGTTCAACACAATTGTCACTAACTTTTAATTACGTGCGAACTCAAGAGTGTATGAGCAAAAGTGGACAAGGGGAAATGTGATTGTTTAGCAGTTGCGTTTGTTGCCTCCATATCAAAACCATGAACTTTTAATGATATACATAATTCTGCTTGTTTCCTGTGTTCATGATTTCTAAGTTATTAGATTATTTTCAAATTAGGGTTTCATAGTTGGTAAAATAATTTCTACATTAAAAAAACTCGTTAAATCAAAAACATATTACCATAGTATTAAATTAATCATTTAATGATATAAAAATTTGCATAAACGCTTTATTTTCAATTAATAAGCATCACTTTTCGTTGATCAAATTAATAATCGTCAAATAAAGCATTTTCCACATGGTATGAGACTTTTTTCGATCATTCAATTTCAATCCGAATCCAAAAATTCAATTAAATACTCCAGTGAATAGCACTACAAAATCGGTAATGGAAAAATCGGTGATAATGTAAACAAAATATATTGAATTGGCGCGTAAAAAATGAAAGAAATCTTAAGAGAGCGAAAGCTTTATTCTTCTTTATAAATGCGGAGCCGCCTGGTGTATGTACAAAAGACTTAAAATGGAAGGAAAAATAATGGCAGAAAAACTCTTGGATCAGATAAGCGTCAGAGAGTACAGAATCGAGGGCATATAAAAATTTATGTAAACCGATTTAGATCCACACAGACAAAATTCCCAGCCGTAAAACTGTTTAAAAGAACAGTGCGAATTATTTTTAATTTTAAATAATAGTAACGATGCTGCAAAATTGAGAACTTTAATAACATTGTTGATATGCTCTTTGTTGTCATTTAATACTGGCGGTGGCTTTTGTATAATAGTCCGTGCACTCTTCTTATGTCTGACAAATCCCAAATGCCCCTCAGTATAATAGACTTGTATGCAGCTCAAGCTGCTCTCAGTATTGTTTATCAGAGAGTCGATTTTCCTTTTTTCTTGTCGAATTACCCAAACCGGTTTCATCACAAACATTTGCATTATTATTTACTAACAATGAGAACCGTATTCCTCTGACAATTTACTAGTTGACTCTTTGAATATCGCAGAAATACACTGTATCTCGACATATAGTTAAATGTAAGTATTATGAAATCTGATATCAATAAAATTCCTTCAAATGTTCACTTAAATTCAAGCGCCACATTTGTGCCTGGAGCACCTCTTCTGAAACTACGAAATTCTTCACAAAATACTCTATACAACAATTATAACAGGCACCTGAACAATTTAAGGGTCTTCCGTATATATATATGTGTAGGTATAAAATTAGGATGAAAGTTTGTGAAGAATCTGTTTGAAAACGTAGAAATCTTTTGTCAGGGAATTCGGGGCCCTGCAGGGAAGTATTCACATTTTCGTATATAACGGTTAACCAGTCTTCCAAAGAATATAGTCTGGAGAGAGATACGATAAACTTGAAATATCAAGATTTCAAAGCGCTCTAATCTTGGAAATTCTAATTATGCAGAGAAAATATTTCATTGAATCCCAAATTCGCCAATTTTGCCTCTGATGTGTTTATTTTTTGGATGTTACAGAATTTAAATAGAAACTTATTTTTAAATATTTATTCTTAAGTTCTAAAAGAGAGCTAGAGGCAAAACAGTAAAGAATATTTCCAACAATTTTAGGGAATCGCTTTTTCGGTATTCTTAATGATTAACTTAAGATAACTTTCATATATATATATAATTCGTTATAATCGTTTGAGGTACATGGAGAAATGAAAGTGTCAATGTTAATTTTTCTTTAAATTCTCATTGAAATTGAAATATTACTCTTCTTCTAAATTGGGAATTCAAAAAATAATATGAACAAGTTTCAGTAAAGTAATTAAACGAAAATATTAGTTATTTTAATACTACTTTCGCAACTGGCACAAAAAGTGTCGTCAAAATAGTTATGGCCAAGAAACGGCAAATGCGTATGAAATCTGGAAGTATCGATATATTAGTTTCATCAATATTTTATCAGAAACCAATAATAATTTATTTGTAATAAACGAGCACCAGGTCTCTCCAGTAGCGGTACGTGATCTGTTTCGATAAGGTTCTCTTTTTGTTATGAAAATTTGATTATGGGTTCAGGTATTAAAAAATTCACGAATTTCCACTTTTCCAAGTTATAGAAATTTATTAAACTGCGAGATATATTCCATCACGTTTTTAATTAAAATACGACAACAAGAATGACGCATAATTCGCCGTGTTTCGGGCTTACCAGTGTGAGTTCGCTGATGGGCTTTGAGATGTGAGCTCTTCGTGTACACTTTTTTACAGCCGATAAATTGGCATTTGTGTATCCGTCGCTTCGAGTCCGGACTGTGGTCGTGTTGTCTTTGGTGATGTTTTGTAGACACTGAAAAGGTAGGAAAAGGGAAATAATCCTACATCGAAACGGCAACTGAGTATGGAAACAAATTAAATAATTACCTGTTGATGCCTGAGCTGTGGGTGTGTTGGCGTTCCGCTGTGCAATGGCAGCCGTTGGAATTCCCTGATTAACTTGGATAAACCGCGTCACATTCACCGAGTTCTTGCTGGAGCCCATTGTCGGAGTCGTTGTGGAAAACCGCACAATCGCGTTCCGTGGAATGTTGCTATTGGAAGATGAAACCCTGATAATGCCCTGGTGGCCAAGCAGCGCCATTTCGGCCTCCGATCCCGTGTTATTCCGTATCGATTCGGGGGACGAGGGAGGCGTTAACGTTGGTAACAGTTCACCGTGATCACTGCCCGAGGACGAGGATTGCGACGACGTCCTGGCGGCCAGTAGCTTCAGCTCGATGGTGCTACCTTCCTTCCCGAAAATCGTCTGCTTTAACCTAGTCTGATGGCGGTGATGATGTATACTCCTACTATCTCCGTTGTGATTATGATGTTTTTGATGCTGTTGTTGTGACGATGATGTTAAACTACCCTTAACACTAGTACTTTCACTTTTGATACAATTATTAAAATTACTATGAGTCGAACAGTTGTTGTTACTGTCGTTATGGCTTTGTCGCTTTTTTACGCTCCTCGAGTGGTTCGTCGTTTTCGGTTCATTGCCATAGTACCCAAAGTCGTCCTCAAAGTCATCCTCCAGTCGCTCCTTCTTCACCACCACCTCACAACTCAGTGCACTGTCCCACGATACGCCACTATAAGCGGACGATGCCGAACTGGTGGACAGTGAATCAAGGTGCCTCTCATTAGACTCATCCTCCAAACATAGGGCGCCCATCTCCATCTTCCACGACGTTACGGACACACTGGGCGCTGTGAAAATGTCCCACGCTGTGTCCAAATCCGCCGGCAGCTTCTTGTATGTGCGTAATTTGGGTTCATCCTTGAGATATCGTTCCATTTCGTAGCACGTCTGCAAATAAATAAGCGAACGGAATAAGTCTCTCGAAGTAAGACAACATTATTCGGAATTATGCTTTTAGATTATTAGTTGGAAAACATGGGCTCTGTCTCCTTTATTCAGTACAATTGAAATATAAAAAATGGCCTTAATTCCCTCACAGCTCCCTCCCTCTCATCCCAGCTAACAGAGACACTCGTAAATACGTTCTTGTCATCCCATTGTTGGACTCTTACTCTTTATCACAACGGGATGGAAAATGGGAAAACAATAAATTTACGATAAGCGGATTACAAGAACAAAAATTTTAATTTTCATCTAGATTTAATTGGTGCTGGAAACAGACTAAGGATACCAAAACAAACATAAAATCAGATTCTGTCCAAACTTTCAAGTTGTGGACCACTTGTTTTGCCTTGCGGCAAAAGAAATCCCTTTGAACTGCCTCACGATTTTTATTATGATTGTGTTGGTTCCAATTAATACAAATAATGGTACTATCTATCTCTGGAAATCAATCATTTCAACCAGGCCATGCGGGGCTGAAAAAGCGGTCAAGCTAACCGCAACTGACAACAAATCCATATTTAATTATAAATTTATGTTTCCCCAAGCCCCACATGCACACACACAACGCAAATTATTTGAAAAATAGCTATATTTATTTACAAAATTGCATTATATGTTTATATTTCTGCAAATGAATAAAACTACACTGCATTGCAGTTTGGAACGAAATTAAACATTTCAGTCGGCCGTCTCGACCGTTGAAAGCAGACATAATATGTTTCCATGTGTCTGTATTGTGCAAAACGGCAATTCTAACCCTCACAACCAACCAAGACTACTGCTGGTTCAACGTTATGTGTGCGTACTTAAATAGCTGCATTTTCTGCGGAAAATACTTTGGAAAAGGTGGTTTAGCAATGTGAAAAGGAAGCGCATTAGAGGGGCAGACAGGCACTTTGTAATGAGTGTGATTTGGTCGGCAAAGGGATGTACTTTGCGAAAATCAGCATTTATTAGCGGGTATAATCAGGCACAAAAAATTTACACTGAAGCATAATGCGAAAATTCCACAGTGAGTTCTTTGTAGTTAAACCTAAATGACTTGACTCGAAAAAATGTATAAAATTCTAATTTTGCAATTTTTCGAAAGGAATTCGTCTCACCCCATCCATGGAGTGGATAAAAGCTCAAATTCTCAATATATCTTCACAAAGACTTTAATTCAAAGTTTCTCGTATATCACATACACAACGACGAATTATAGAAGTGGGATCGAAAATACACGGGTGTAGCCGAATTTGTCACCATGGTACCCAAGTATTTCAGAAGTTTGATCTCTAGGCATCGCATGCAATTTAATTCCATGTCAAATTAAAATAAATGCTGGATTTAAGAGGTAGTCAAAGAATTAAGTGATTGAAGCGAAACGAGATTTGTCTAAATAAGTAGAATAACAGATTGTGGTGTGTGTCTTGGATCTGTATAAATTCACGTATTGACGTAGATAATATAAGCATATAATTTACTAATTTTATTACATACTACTTAAACGGTATTATTAAAATATATAGTACTTTCAGGGAAAACAAACAAATAAGCCGCTAAAATAAAAACGCTCAACGCATGTTTATCGCAAGTTTAATCAACAACAAAGTCCTTACAAGTCGTTGAAAAAATGCTAGGGTGGGAGGCGATTTCGGTGACTGCTACCACATAGCTAATACATGCAACGAATCTTATTTTTAGATTTAGAGGGCTATTATTATGAACGTAAGAGGACCGTTTTGTCAATATAGTATTCAAAACTGTTTATAAGCTTACCAGCTACCATTAATTTTAATTTTTAAGTCAACTATAATTTACAAAATACAAGCCGTGGTCACTTTGCCGTTTTTCCTTATTTTTAGTAAACTAAACAGCGCCAATGGCTATGCGGAACATTTTCCCGAACGTTAATTTAATTTGGGAAATTTTTCACCCTTAGCAAAACCGGACTTCCCGGGAACAAATGCGTGTAATTATGAAAAATTCATGCGCTCCATAATTAACATAATTAAGACGAACAAGTTTATCTGGCAAAGAGGCAGTACATATTATTAGGATGAACACTGTTTAAGGGATGAAAACATGTATTTACATTATGGTTCGCTAGAATAAAAAAAAAGTCCCAATTCATTTTCGTGTTAATTTAATTTCGGTGTATGTTGAATGAAATTCAAATTTCCTTTTATGACAACCGTCGACCAATAGAGAGAGGGAGAAAGAGCGAACTCGAGTACTGAGGTGGAAAGAAACTCTCGTAATTTTAAGCATCAGATTCCGAATTTTAATTTCTATGCTAATTACTTAATTATTATTCCTTACACTTTTAAATCCAATCCCATCCTTATCAGGTTGGGTTCATCTAAAAGCAAGGTAGGCTCCTTCTATTGATAAATATAATTCATCATCACTGGTGTATGTATGTGTATGTGTGTTTTGAGGAACAAAAGCAACCTTCTTAATTTTTCCTTATTCTTGCCACGCACAGGAAACAACTGTTTCTGGTTATGCCTCCGCTTCGCTACTGAGTACGTCTCACAATGAGGTGGAATCCCTTGTTATTATTTCAATAAGAGATTGTATGTGTTCCTCTTAATGATATTCCGACATAATCAGTTTAATTACCAAATATACTTCACATGAAGAAGAAACTTGAGATTGAAATTATAAACAAAAGCTAAGCATATTAAGTATTGACATTTCCTAAAGCAGGAAGTTATCATATCAGAGGAATAATTTACCTCAACAAAAGCATCTAATTCTGTTGTTCTCAATTTTTGGAATAGATATAAATATAAAAACATGTCCAACAAAGATTTCGGCTGAAAGGGCCTCTTTAAATACAAAACTAATATTCATAAATAATGTTTGGAAGTCTGAGTTCAAATAATTAAAATCGAGAAAATAAGCTTAAAATTTAAACCTTTCGAACTTTGAAATTAGCATAGCAAGTTGCCATTAACGAGTACCACCAACCCGCCCATTTCAACATCATCCCTACTGGAGCTCAGAAACAAATTACCACCCGCAGTAATTTGTTTGTTCTTCACCTAGCGGAAGATACAACCTTACTATACAGTGACAAATTGACGGCTTGAGATAGTAAAGTGGCGCAGCCGACGTTCCCATTATCAGCCAATAAGCCTAATTAAGAACATATTTCAAGAATCGTATGCAGTTTGATGATAACCAGATTTTTGCGCGCCAATTCTCATAATTACTGCTAATAGTCCAATTAAATAGGCATCAGCTTGCGCGAAAAGCAATTTGTTATTATTTGAAAGGTGATTTAAACAGTTAAAGTCATTAGAATTGATTTTTGAAGCCAATATATTTTAGCAGAGAATCAATAGCTACGACTTACTTACTTATTGATTTCATTTTCTATTATTAAAATAACAAATTAATAAGTATGGATAAATAGATTAAAACATAAAGAGTGTAATTGAATATTTTAAATCAATGAAATATATATGGAAAACCATCGATTTAGTAATCAATTTACATGTGCAACATAATGTAATCAAATTTGTTGTTAATGGAGTTCAACGGACAAAGTTATTAATAATCATATTAAATCGCAATCAAAGCAATTTGGTAGGTTTATTGATTATTGCCTAATTGGGTATTAATAGATAGCTCGGACACCAATAGTGATTACAGATCTCTATAGGTATTCAAAATTTATACGTCATTTGATTAAAAAAGTTATTTAGATTATATATATATTAGTATTTTTGAAAAATTTAAATTTTAACTGAATTCCAGTAAAACTGTGTTCGACCTGAAACAGAAAATAAACAAATAGAGTAAATTTGTTCCACAAACTACGGTTTTATTATTTTAAAACCGAACTTTGAGAAAGTTCAATAAATCCCCGGACATTTGTTGTGGAATAGGATGAAAGAGGCATATTCCAAGCTCACTTCTTAATACTTGGTCCTTTTTGCGAAATGAACGACCATGTCGACGAGGAGTGCGCAGGAAGCAGCATTATAGTTAATTAAAACGGAGAATTGCGATATAATGGCGCTGCGCAATATAAAGCATAACAGCAAGTCTGAGTAACGTAAATATTAATGGTCTATTTAAAAGAAGCAATCGAAATAATTTGCAATAAGAAAATGGTACTCAATACTATCGATAATTTTATATATTCATTACTTCTTTATTATATTGCTTTTAGTTATATTAAAATTATTAAAGAAAATTTTTTATCCAAAATAAAATTTTTTTAGTATGCCCTTTCATATCAATAAAAAACCAATTGAGGACTTAAAACAATGGTTCCTACTAAATCTTACTAACATTCAATGAAAATTTGCCAAGTGCCAACTATAATGTATTTAAGTATATTCACGCCTATATTAGGCACAACAATTCAGGAGAAATGGAAAATATGCGCTGCGGAAAAGTTGAAATTAAAAATAAGGCATAAAGTTGTGCTTATGGAAAAAATGTGAAATATTTATTTGTGTCACTGCTTTTTGCAAGCCCAATTTTTCCGTACTCAGAGAGGGAAGAGTTAGAACATAAAGAGAGGAGGTCCAAGGATTGGCCACGACACCAAAACATAGCCACGAGAAGAATCCCATCGAATATTAATGAGCCCGATGGATATACCGCATTTGACCGCTTCCGGAGTTTCCCAGCGCAAAAGCAAAAAATAAAATTCGTAATCGGAACGCTATAAATGAAAAACTACTACGTTGAAGCAGTCTGCAAACCATTGCAATTTTGTTTGGGCGGCACAAATTGCCGAAAGAAATACTGGAATTCTCATTAAAATTATCCCCAGTTGTGCAACTATAGCAGACATTACATTAAAGAGAAGCTGGTCATTAAAGATTTTCACTAAAATTGGAAATTTGAGGCAATAAATTAATTGCCGACCAGACCACAAAAGCTATCTTTTAAACGGTGACCATTTATTAGATTAAATAGAGAACATATTTTTATGAGACAAATCTTCAGGCATCACAGATCTTATTGGTCAGATTTGTATGATGCTATTCGTTATTTATTTGTTTGTCAAATTAAATAACAAAACATACATCAAAATCAATAATAAATTTGATAAATTTAATATTTACTACTAATCAGAATTTCATTTCAGCACCAAAATTTATTTAAATCAATGCAAATATTTTACAATAGCATGAATTGCGTTTTATTCACAGAGCCTGGCCTTGCACCCCATCCCATTAAACACAACAACGGGATGAGTGTGCGTAAATTTATTTTACATATCCTTCACGGGTTTAAATCAAATATATATATTTTATTTGCACTTTTTGCCAATCTGTGAATCGATAAATAACATAGCTGTCGTTTTCGGAAAGTAATTACTTGTCAATCACAAGACCTGAATTTTGCCAATAATGAAAACTTTTTTACCAGAAAAATATATTACATCCCTATAAAAGTCACATACAAAACTAAATTAAATTATCTTTTGGTATATACCAATTTGACAGAGATGATTTAAAGGTTTGCATTGTCCATTTCAACACAATAGACTATAATTCAATGCGTACTATAAATAGGCGGTATAGTTACATATTTAGTTAATTTCGTTTTGTTATTACATTGGCAAAAATTTTACCAATTCCATCTCTAAAATATATTTATAACAACTTCTTTCATAGTGTTGTATACAGCTCTATACAAATATTGTTTAATGATCGTCAATCAAGTCTGGTCTAATTAATTATCGATTCCAATATTACGCACAGTGATATGAAAAGATACCCCAATTGGCGTGCTTAATCATCATTAGATTTTTGTTGGAACATGAAGCAAACCGATTTATCTCAGGATTTCAAGTAGCATAATGCTTCTTCAATACAGGAAAACCATAAATTAGCTTTGAATTTACTTCCCATTTAAATCTATTCGCAGCCACCACGTTGAAATTAAGAGTTTCTGTTCTCTCCGTTCTATGGCACAGTTTTTTTTATTTCAAACTGTTCTGAAAGTTTTATTAAAAAATATATTTTACGGAATCGTAGTCTGAAAGCCACAAATCTTTATATATTGTGCTTATTTTTGCCATAAGTCAACTGATCTTTCTTCATGTAAACAAGTACATATGTATTTATGCACGTAATGCACATAAGGATATGTCTCTTCAAATGTGCAATACCATGAATTACGGAAATGCTCAAAATATCCTTTCAACGAGAATGCGTTATAAAAGCTCTTTGCTTTTCAGTGTTTGCTCATTAATACTCTTCCTCTTGAACGCCCTTATCCTAAATACCTTGCATCTAAATTACCATTACGCCTCACGTACAATCTCACTTAAAATCAACTGAATTGTTATTAAATTAACTTAAACAATTCCCATTAACTATGAAAGACTTTAGTATTTAAAATTTTGAAAACAATTAAATTATTAGGAGTAATTGGTTTGACAGGAAAACGGATCATTAAACATCAAATTTTTGTTTTAAAATGAGTTTAATTTGAAATAGTAAACATATAATTTAAAGTGTAAGGATATGTGTATATTTTTAGACAAATTGCTACATTAAAAATTCAAAATATACATAATTATGTGCATGACTCTGCTTTATGTATGTGCAAATATTTGCGGTAGGGCGACATACTCGTACATGTTGGTACATAAGAGATGTGGAGTTTCTATTAAATTACATCACAAAAGCTTTTATCATTTTTATTATAGTGCAGACTCTAATGTAAATTATAAAACACGTAATAAAAGAGAAAATTATGAAATTTAGTCGTAAAATGTGCATATACTTTTGTCTACCTTTGCGACACTCTTACTCATCACCTAAAATTATTTATAATCATATAAACTGGTGGTTCATGCGGGCACCTCTGAAGAATAATTGTTGTATACGGTCCCTTCGAAAATTCGCAAACAGAAGTACTAATTCAGCAAATTTCAATCCTAATATTTCATAAAAATTGCATTATTGGCAAGGTGGTTACATTCGCCAAGACTAAAATCTTTTTCATCTATAGATTTTGTGGTTTTCATCTCTTAAAAGGAATTCAGTTATCTGCATGGTCTTTGAATACTTTTTATATTTCTCTCGGTGGTGAACACAGGTACGTGTCTTCGTATCAGCCATGAACATACATCACATCGGAATTAACACCAGCATTTCTGGCCAGAGCAAAACTATAGAGAAATGTTGAAAGCAGCAGTGGCATTAAATAAAATTATATCTGACTAGATCAGACAAGGATTTTAGTTTCCGAATAACGTGACTTAGAAGAGGGAAAAATAAAATATTGGAACAAGAAAACCTGAGGAGAAAGAAAATAAAGAAATCTAATATGAGAGTGTGTATTTGGAAAATTCAAACTTTTTCTTCAATTACAAAAGATATAAAGAAGATAAGTTGAACTGAGAACGATAATGGAGATATCAAGAAGCACGTTCACGTGGTCAAAGCGGAAGGGAGTGTTCAAAAAATTTAGAAAGAACCGCACAACTTGGCTTATTAGCCGGTCTTGTTATTTAGTTATTGTTGGTGGAGGCAGCCGCCTGGTTGCGATGGGATGGGTTCAATTGATGAATTCAACTATTTGCCAAATCATGCTCCTTCAGCACACATCGCTGTCAATTTGTTTGCCCCAATTTTATTGGCCACATAATCATTTATAGTCTTCCCTTTGCCCTATTCCGCCCTCCTCTCCCAATCCTGCCGACATCATCTAAATCTCATCCCAATTACTCGCGTACTTATTTATTTATTTAGTATGTTTCTCGATTGGTATTGACCATTGATATAAGTCGTGCTTTGTAATGATAGTTTGATTGGTGTTCGGAAAAGCGGAAATGATTTATTTCCAATCAAAATTTCTTCTTTTTCATCTTCCCTTTACACAACATTCACTCTCATCTTCATTTAGGACAAGCATCAGCGTCTTTTTCGCTTCATATATATTATTTTTCCTACAAAACAGATCCAGCATTGATTGATTGTTTTATTTATACCAGCAACATGAAACACTGAAAAAGTAAATTGGTGGATTTCCACACATTATTTTCGCTCGGCTAATTTTTTTTATTATAAAAATGTGGTCAAATCCGAGAACTATTTGAAGCTTAAACATGAATGTATAATACAATACTGAACAATTGTATGATGAAATTACCATATAACACGCAATGAAACAGCCCGAATGGCGCCAATTAATAGCACCTTCTATTATACCCTTTAATGTAACAACGACGTCGTCGGTGGTTATTTATGAAATTTGACAGAATCCAAATTATATTCTCAAAATAGATATTAAACATTGTGGTTTATGTAATTACCAGAAATTTGAATTTTATTAAGAGTTTTTCTGTTTTCAATAAAATATTGTAATTGAATTTTGCCATAAAATAAGGTCTTTTAATCCTTTAATTTTAAATTTTTATTATTGGGATTGTATTTTATAGTCCTTAAAATAGTTTTAACACACACTGTATTATGTTGCCAAACTTTCATTAAAACAAATTAGGGGTTGTATTTTCAAAGAATCGGACTGCAACGAAATTTTCCGTCGTTTAACAATTTGGCCAACGTGTAATAATACCATAAATTTGGCGTATAACGAAATCTTTATTACAAAAACATTGTTGTTTTTGTGATGCACCCGTCTTTATTTCATTTTCATGGTTTCCTTTAAAAATAACCATTCCTTCCATTCTCTCCATCAGTTACCAACAGGAAAAAATTGTTTGCAAATAATAGTTGCAATAATATAAATTCTTTGGCAAAGAGAAATTGTGTGGCGAAGTTTGCAGTAATTTATTTCAATATTCTCCATATGCGGGAGAAATTAATTTCACTATTTCTCCGACCAATGCTCATCAGCTCAAGTAACTCTTTTTTTATATACATAAATACCATCGTACACGTAGAAATATACTGCAGACTGACTATTCAAAAATCCCCGGAGATGGCCTGATGCCAAAGATGGTGCACTTTGGAAATCAATCTTTTCGCTAGCCAAAAGGGAAAGAATGCCTCGCAGTGATTGGAAATAAAAGTGCAGGCCAATCCTCATAAATTGTCAAGCTACTCGCAAAATACACATCAAATGACCTACACAAATTCTAAGATTACTGTTTTTTTTATCTAAATCTAACTCCCAGCATAAAATATACAATATTTTTATTTACTACGATTTAGAAATTTATTGAAATTAATATTTCAAAATAATTTACGATATATGAACACAATTAGAAAAACCAAATATTGTACTTTTCTTGTACATTATCCCGGGAAATGTTACAACAAACCGATGCTGCGCTTGGTTCAAGACAATAAAAATTCATTCCATTTTTAGAACATTATTAACTCAGCAGGAAGGAATGTAATAATCTTAACTGTTGTACAATAAAATTATAAGCAGAATATTGGCTTGTGCAAGATACAATTTTCATTGTGGATAAATTTTGATGCATTTGAGCTTATTTATAATGTTAACTGTAGATGAGAGTTTATTATTAATCCATTTACATTATAAATAATATAATGTAATATAAGTTAATACGAAATGTTATGTTTATTATACTGATTTAAATTGAATTTGAAATTGAAATAATTAAACATTTCAATTAAATTTTTTTAACTTACTTAAAATGTTTTTCCAATTAAAATATAATTCCAATGAAATTTATTTTATTGTTTACATTAGTAATAATTCATTTTTTATTTCAAATGAATTCAAATAATTTGTCTGCTCACAGAAAACGGCATTAAATGAATAAATTGCGTTTTTAACACAAATGCGTAGGAATTGAAAGTAAATTGAGATAAATTTACTTCGCATAATTTTTTATTCTTCCCAAACCATTTCTAAGGCACCTCTGCTGCTATTTGGGATATCAAGTTTTTATTTACGAATTATTTTTACCCATTTCGAATAAATAAATAACAGATCAAATGGAAATTTATTTTTTCCGTTTCTGAGAACCATACCGATGGAATAATATTTCTATAACAATAAATAAATATATTTTGTACAAACAATCATCAACGTTTCGAATTTGATTGAGAGGCGATTATTTACTGACGGATTATTCGTTATAATAAAGGACTGATTATGTGCCAATTTTCCTGTTTCTTGAATTAAGCTTTGGCGTTTCAAAAATATGTATCAATAAAATATATTTACGGTTAAAATACTATTAAAATAAGTATTTTTAGAGTATTGAAATGTTCCGAATCTTTAAAAAATCACATATATTGGTTTCTCATTTGCTAATACAGAAAAATTAAATTGTATTTTATTTCTAGTTGTTTGTATGCAAATTATGTACTAGTAGATTTTCGTTTAAATTTGTTAAATTCCCTAATAAAATTATATTGTACATTAGGCTGTCTGCATCAGTGTGTAGCACAATTCGGCGGAAAAAAGCGGCCAAAATCTCTTTTAATTCAATTTTCCATCACGATAAATTCATTAATAAATTCATGTATTCTGATGATAATTCTGTACCACGCTTTTGCGTATACAAAAACCCCGAAATTTGTGGATCGTGTGGAAAGAGAGAAAATTTGAAAACATGTTAATGAAATTGCAATAAATTACTTTGACTTCAATATTCGAGGATTTTCTTTTGTACCTCTCCTCCTCGTTCTTCTTGTCTCCTTCTGAAACGAATTATTGGGAGCTGTAATTAAAGTTCCTTTGAAGAATGCCTGAGTTTGAAATGAAATTAAGTTCTCAAACAATGAAAAAGGTCTGGGCGCGACAAAACCGCATCAGGATTCGACCAGGTGATTTGTCTTATAATCGAACAATTGAATCGGTGATTCAAGGGGAGTCAAGATGATTTTTAAAAGAATCCATTACTGTTGGTCTTCCGCTTCCTTATAGATTTCTCCCATTTTTCGATATCAACCGCACACCACATTGCGATAAGAAGCGCTTCCGTTCGACTTGTCTATACTCTCTTATCCTGGCCCCGCTATGACATCCCATCCAGTTAAAGTTCCTTCGCACATATTGGCTCTCTTCTGCCATTTTCTTGTTCAATTTCTTCCCTTTCAGCTCCTATTCTACTTTAAATTTCAAATCAAATCCATAAAATTCGAATAATTCCATTTTATCAGTATGTTCGATGGAGACGGAGATACGCAGAACAGAGGGAGATGGCGGCTCCACGTTGACTGTGCTGGTTTTCGGGCGACGATGGCAGCAGCGGGTGAGAGTTGAATTGGAACTTTGGGTACTCCGACAACGGTGACACGATGAAAGCGAACTGTTTTTGGTGCGAAACTCGTCTTGAGAAACTGATAATACTGAACCGTAATCATTTTGCCAAGTCTATTTGGGGGTTGCTTCTTGAGACACCCCCTGTATGTGCGGATGTGTGTTTTTGTGGTTGCTACAATGAGTGAAGACACAACTACATAACGCCAAGCATTATAGAAGAGTAGAGTAAAGCAGCAGCAGCAACGGCGGCGGATACGGGAGGAACGAAAGAAACCATAAAAACCAAATTGAAAACCTGAAATGCTTGTAAGCGTGGTGTACTTCTTCGAGCCCGAAAAGGAGGATGAATGGTGACTGACTGATATTTGAGATCTTGTTTGACGGAATCCTATGCGTGTATTTAGATGTTAACGTACATTTATTCATTCACCCGTCTATACTTAGTTACATATCGTTTATTAGATGTGTATATATTTATACAAGGACGAATTAGAACAGAGATAACAATTTGTCGGTTAATGCGGTAACTTTCGTACCCGAGCAGATTTTATCTGTGAGAGTGTATGTCAAAACATTATGACACAGAAATACCGTGTGATACGCAACGGTACAGAAAGGCGGGAAAAGCCTTCGAAGCAAAGACGGAGACATAACGATAAATATAGCTGAATGTTAAACGAATAAATGATAGGGTTTTAATTAATCAATGGCACGTACACCGGATTGAGATAAAGCAAACATGATACCATAGCTACCTCAGGATAACATACACTTTTTAAGCAGAAGGTGAAAAGAAAATACAGAATTATTTCTAATGTTTCAAATTGAGTTTAATGAAATTTGTTTAAACAATGTTTGTTCATAAGATTATTATGAAAAACTATTGGCAAAACGAAGCAGAAGCCAATAAAAACTTACAATCAAATTGTCTTTTTCAATTAACAATTATAATCAGGAACATGTACAAAACTATATAATAATTATACAGTTGGTAAATAAAATCACTAATCTCAATCAGAGACGTGCACAAAAAGATGAATCCTAATTTAGTCTGTCAAATGCAAACTCTACTTAAATGCATTTTAATTGAGAAATTAAAGACGACGTGCATCCAGAGCTCTTTCTAAAGTGCTTCAATTAACAATTGAGCCCAATTTGCATAAGAATGACGCTACTACAGATTTCATAATGTCGAAACAAGAGCGAAAGACCAAACACCAATCCCGAGAACAGCTAATTGTGGTGTGCCAGAGGTAATATGGCAAAGTTTGTGGAGAACGAAATAATAAAGGCTTTGCAAGCAAAAAGTGCGCCGATTTTTGCATACGAGAAACATAGACAGATGACAACATTTTTAACCAATGGCTCTGTAGCTCCGAATAAATTAGAATAATGTAAGGCCTCCCACCAGCAGCATTCCCTTTAAGGCCATCTGCATAAATGTAATCAGAGAGAAGCTATATGTCACTGATTATCATGTCAATCATGTTTTTGGGAGTATCTCTCAAGGACTTGCCCATCAACAGCGAAAGTTTATGTTATTTCATGGTGAAAGGAAAATATTAAATAAAAACATGTACAATAGATAGTACATAGAGATGAAGAAGGAAATTTTAAACAAAACTTAAAACAGATTGCAAAGTACTGTTAAAATATGCCTTTAATTCCCCACCAAATTTTGATTAAATCCCAACCGGCAAAGCCAGCGAAAAATGGATTAAAAGGAAATTTCCCTCTACCATGATATTCTTGACGGAAGTCTCTTTAATGCACAAATGTATAAATAATAAATGATTTCATTTTATTAACGGAAAATTAAATGAATAAGTAAATTCCTAAAGAACGGAGAGTACCAAAAAATTATTCAAATGAATACATACATTTATTAACTAAATAATTTTGAAAAGTCAAAGCTAAAAATAAATTACGGACCAGTGCATAAGTACTGCAGAATCCATTAGAGCAAACAAAATCAAAAATTCCATAAACAAACAAGAACCTCGAGCCTTCGTTTTTTAGCCAGCTAAAAAGAGACTTTTGTGATTAACCATTGTGAATAAATTAATATTTAGCAAAATTTTTTCAAACATTTAGAAAATTACGTATTTGTTATTTAATCATCGATATGTATAAAAAAAAAATATTTAATAATCAATTTTATGTTAAAAATTGTATGAATTTACGCAAAAATACACGTAATATTTAAAATTATTTTAATACCGACCCACTAAAGTTAAGAATTTCATCGTATATCACTTACAAAGAGCCATTTTTCTCATTTTAATGGATAGCGAAGTCAGTAGTACATATTTTAATGATTTTTACCTGAAAAGAAAAAAAATCATTAGAATTTATCTTCTAGCAATATTAGTAATAATCAGTTCAATTGCATTATATTTTATAAATAATAGTAAAAAATAAATAAACTTATGTAGAGTTTATTACAACTCCTTTATATAATAAATTAATACAACTAATTAACAATTCTGTTAAATTATTCAAATTATTAAATTGCATTGCGACAGTTTCTTTCCATCGTCATTTTTGAATGATTAAAAATGACTTGTAACAATTGGCGTGCTTTTTCCAAAAATTTCCAGCAGAGCCAATTGAAGTGACTTTATACGGGATCCAACACAATCTACCTTTCTGTTCTGCGAATTTCAATTAACTGTTGTGGAGGCGGATGCAAGAGCATTGACAAAAACAAGTGCTCAGTTGCAATTTCCATTTCACAGCCCTGGTAATTGCAAATGAATTATTTTGGCGCAACAATATTAAAAACAATTAATTTTGTAGTAAACAATAAAAATTCGGCATTTAATTACAAATTGGGATGGTTTGGGCGGTTGCGCCGAACGATATCTACGTATCATCCACTTTAAATTAAACTTGGTCAATTTTGACAGTAATAAAGGAGAGTGTGTTAAATTTATATTCCCAAACAATTTTCTATTAGACTTAATATGCGGTTATATGCATAACATGTACGAGATTGAATCAAATTTCAATGCTCATCTCAATTGATGCGTTTCCTGTTAATATTGTTATTACTCTGGATACGATTCTGTAAAACAATTGAAGGCGCTCATATGCTTCCATTTCACAAATTCAATGTTGCCCCAATAAGCAGCTAATTTGCAAGATATTGGAAATTTTATATATTTCTTTTTCAAAGAGAGCTTTTACGGTTCCTTTTTTTCTCTTTCTCCCGAATATACGAATAATGGTAAATGGTATACACGTTTATTGCTTTTGTTCCAAGGAGCACATAATATTTGCACCCTCGTGTTGACACAAACGGAATTTATTATAGACGTTCAGTGTTTTTGCATGCCAAATTAGCTACCACCAAAGCAGCGCGCGCCCATTTATTCTTGTCATCTATATACGAAAATATGTATACATTTTGCCTTATAGATTTAATATATAATGTTCAAAGTCAAAACATTACTATATAAATACCGTGTTTTCTACAATGAGCATCTGATTGACTGAGTAACTTCAATTCCGTTCAACAACAAGGGGGAGGGAAGTGGGTAAATGGGGGCGATGGATAACAACTGCCAAGCAACAGTCGAAAGCCAGCACCAAAAGCTTTCAATTTTCCATTTCTATAGACTGGCACACCAAGTCCCGGGATATAAAAATTAAATTCATGAGTTAAATGGATAAGAAATAATTTTTTGCCGCTCATCGCCGAAATGAGTTTCGGAATATTTTTCGGGCGGAAACAGTTTATGCTCTTTTTGGAGTTGCTGGCGAAAAGAGCAAGAAATGTATATAAATACATTTATATTTTTATATAATCTCAATCCTATGGGGATGCTATTTACATGCGTGGATGGCGGGCGCTCTTTTGAGGCTCCATCTCTGACACGAATGTCTTTGCAACAAATGGTAAAACAATTGAAATTGTTTACATGCCTTCACATAGAACCATCAGGGGAAGACAAAAGACATGGCATTTGATCATACTGTTGAAATTTGTCATTACAGTCGTATTATTTTGAATATATTACTTTTACAAAACAATGACAAAGCAACACGCTGCTAAGAAACCCAAATACCACCGAAATGCCTTATTAATGTGTGCCTCTGTTTGCCTGGTAACAAATTACTCAGGTGTGTTTAGACGTGACAGGGCTTGAGTACCTTAAATGTGTTCATTATCGAGACTTTCCAAATAAATTTGACCAGCATAATTGAATGGTAAGTTTTAAAATTTTCCAGAGAAATGTTTGTTAGTTCTTTCAATCCACACCCTTCAATTAGGGGCAATTAACATGTGATGATTAGTATATTAGAGTGCTTCCCTTAATCAAATAGAAATATATTTTCTGTTGTACGAGATTACGGTCACTGAAAATTCATGATATTTAAAATAAATAAACATAATATAACAAAGGAAATAAAAGACGAAAACTTTAGTTTACTTATTGCAGCACTAAAGATTTCTCCGCTCACGTATTCAGTTTTGGACAGGTATGTATGCCTCAAACCATTTGATTTTCAAATTTATGGCTTTTTAATCGAGTCTTTAAATGGTAATTGCACTGTTTATTGTTTTCTTAAAATAAATAGTTAATTACTCGTAATAACGCTAAACGACAAATGGTCGGTAAAATCCTGCTTTATTGACAATTTGGTGAAATGTCTTCACGGCTTCCAGTTTATCCCGCCATCGTGCCACAGAGCTGTTATTTTCATGTCGACCAAAAACGGGAAATTGAATAAAAATTAACAGCCTGGCTCATTTCTAAATACACATCCAATACTCGCAGAGACACATGTTACATCATCCTTAAAGACACAAATTCTTATGGAAAAGAAGGTGGCCGGAATTTCAATTGTCTTGCATCCCCACAATTATTCTCATTCATTAAATTGAATCCACAGAACAAGTGCGCCAATGTCTGTACGGAATAGAAGACCATATATATGTATATAATTTTGCACTTGCAGCATTATGTATAATATTGGTGGCAATTTCTCCGGTCTGAAGCACTCTCTTTCACTAACCAGAGAATCAAGTTCTTGAGGAAACAAGCAGACTTTCTTCAAGTACTTTATTTTTCGTCAATGGCACAAGCATCATTCAATTAATAACGACCGATGTGCCCCAATAATGTCAGTATAACTAAATATATAGTAAAAATTAAAATTATCCTAATATGAATGCTGTACGAGGACTGTGCGAGCTTTAATATTAGAAGTTGATGGCATTGTTCTTAGAATGCATTCTTGCATATGTGTTGATATTTCCTATTCTATGGTGGCTGTAAAATGATAACAATGACATTCTGTGGCAGTTCAACTTTACATAAACCATTGTTGTTGCTGAAGGCGACAGGCATCAAGTGCAATAATTCCGATTCTGGGAGACAACTGTTCCGTTTTACATTTTCACAATTCACCACCCAGTAGCAACAGTGCTACCAATCAAAGTGCATCCATATGCAGTAACAATAGTTTGCAATATTAAAGTGACGGTGGGGTATTAATAGAAATTGCAAAAATAGCAACCACATATGCTTGTATATTGTAGTCCACAAGAGGAAACATGAAAGAATCAAATCAATTGGTGAATTATATATCTGGATTTTTGTACCAGGAAAAATTGTTTTCCGGTAAACATTAATCATAATAATTACTCTTTTCGTGTTCTCTATCCCCATTTAATTCAATTTCAGCCCACTTTCATGACACTATACCCACAATAACACTTGCCCCATTTCAACCCCTCTCACACACACACACATTTCCGAGCAGCTGAAAAGGAAGTCATTATTAAAGCCCTTGGCCATTGAAAGGAGGAAATAATAACGGAATTAAATGGTACATAATTTGTAAATTTAATAATCAATTGCGGAACAGATGTGTTATGATAAAAAGGACGATAATTTCTTTATTCTCCCTCCACCCCATCCCATGCCGAGTTTATCATCAATTTTGCACAAAAACAAACAAAACTTTTAATAAGCTGCGCGCATTTGCAGCATGGCACAATAACAACAATCATAACCAGAACCACTCGGCCCTATAATATTAATAATTGCGAAACACAGCGAGGATCTGAAAAGTTTCTTAAGTACACAGGAACAAAGTGAATTTGGATTTTTTTCTTTTACACAAAAGTGAAATTAAAAGGAACGGAATTCTGTTGCAAATATTGGATAAATTATGAATGGAAAACAATACTTCAATTTATGAGAATTTTTATTTTGAAGTTTAATTTTAGTAAATCTTTTGTGTAATCATTAATTATCCTAATTATGAGTGTTCTATGAGAAAATAATGTAATTAAGAAAAAACTAATCAAATCCTATCCTATCGGCATACTAAAATTAGCCACTGCACATTGTAGTGCAAACTTTTTGCCAACGATGGGAAACTTTCTCATAAAGCGACATCTTGAACATTAACTTTTTTCATATTGGCAAAGTTGGATCAAATTAGACAATATCGATTCAAATAGCAGTAAATGGTTAAGTTTAATTTCAGAAAATCGTACAAAAAGTATCTGGAATCTTATTAACACCACCAATAAAAGGGGATGTCATACAAGATCTAATATCAATCGAACGCCTCGGGCTGCTCCATTTGAAACTGGCAACCGGAAGCAAGTGAACATACACACACAAAAAAACAAACAGAAAGAGAAATAGATCAGAGAATGTAAAAAATAGAAGGAAAAATTGGGAAAAAGTAAAATCCTAATTGAATACGTGATAAGACAATTACTATTTGGATTACGGGAAAAATCTCCCATTGGCATTAAATATCGTCGGTACTGGATTGTAGCTGGCTGGATACGGGTAAAAGTAAATAAAAATGGAGTAATCACAGCGAAAAAATAAATCAAATGGATTTTGCTTTGTGAATGATGATGATGATGGCGGTGGTAAAAAATGGCGAAATAAATACAAGAAATTGTCGGATTGGTGGCGGGGGATATAAATGATGACGAAAATATTTGCCAAAAATCTGTGTGTTAAGAGGAGGGTGCATAAAAGATAACCTTTTTCAATTTTATTCTTTGTCCGAGGATTCGCTCATATTAAAGCCAATTCAAACCAACAATGAATGACGCAAATATCCAGAAATTCGCAGTTAGTTTAGAAATCCACCGTTCTACCATATCTCAATAAATGTGTGTGTATACCTCGGACGTATTCGGAATGGTAATTGTGCAAACTTACACAAATCCACATGCAAATAAAGATATGTATTAATTTTTTGTGCGAGAAAAACTGAGAAGGTTTCGCAAGCCAAATGATAAATGACAAAGAATGAATTTGCATATTTGAATCATTTGTATCAAAATCAAACATAAATACATTCTCTCAATCCCACATAAGTATATCCATAAAAACGGATATATCATCCTGTGGTACAAATGTACCTCATGGCCCAGAACTATCTCCGTGTTTTTGCTCGACGACGATGAAGTCGAATTAACATTCACAACAAATACATCGAAAGCAGAACCTGTTATATTTTTAAGGATTTTATCAAGAAAATTTACGCTCACATCACAATGGAAAATATATTTTAAATTGTTAAACGGAAATGATTTAAATACCAGCTGCTAAGATGAGTATTTAAAACGAAATATTTTAGTTGGACGTTGAGTTTGGAAAATCGACAGGATATAATTTTGTAACTCTAGAAATAAATATTAGAAATAAATCAGAACTCAATTAGGAAAAGACGTTTGACATGTAGCCTTCCTAAAAGGATTTAACTCAACAGAAATGAATAAAACTTTGCTTGAATCATAAAATTTTAAAAAGGACCAAGGTTCGGTTCGGAAGTGTTGACGAGGCTCAAAGAGAGTAGACATTTACGGTAACAAATCGGTATCACAAAATATGTATTATGTTTCATCTTATAATATGCTTATGGGCTTTGCACCCTTTTCTTTACAAAACCCAACACACATTCTACCACACGAGCATTATATGTAAACTCAAGCGCACGCAATTTTTGGCACCTTCAATACAGAGTACCCGTGTAGAAGGTGGTGAATTTTTACCCTCACTCACCCGTCTTTGAAAAATAAGTAGTGCTCCCTTTTTAAGCAGATTAAACCGATGGTTGAAGAGAAGGTAGAAGTAGGAAGTGAAATATTCGGATCAATTTTATCTCTTTCAGAGATTTTATGTGGACCAGCTTCATGAAGTTGAAGTGTTTCTTAGAAATAATATTAATGCGATATGCCCGATCCATAATAGCCTATAAACATAAATCGGTGAGAATTTTTTTCTATATAAATTATTTGACAAAAAGTAATATAAAAGAGTTTCTTACCATGGTCAAATTATATAGAAATAATGGCAATGGATAAAACGCAATTCATCACGGTCGATAAGAATCCCGAGAAAAATTGCTCACCACGACAAAATAAACTGACCCAAAAGCATATATGTACTTCTGAAATGGGGACAAGTTAGTAGGAATTCACGTGGGAGAGAGAGCTAATAGACATGTCGTTACAGGCTTATTTGATCCTGATCAAAAGTATTTCCATTATAATATATATTTAAACTGAAGGTGAGTGATAAATTAAATGCAGCCTTTAGATTTTACCTTTCTCGAATAAGGACCACATTTAATACCAATTTAAATGTCAGAGCCGATACATTGATTTCGACCAAGCCTAAGGAGCTGTCTAAAATATATTTTCATAATTACTTATAAAAGCGAGAGCATAAATATTACTGCAAAATGTTTATTTCGTCTTTTACTGCTGTTTTAGATATCAATTCAATCTTTTTCTCATCTGTCATATAATTTAATGTCTTATTCAATCCTCATAATTTATTTGTAGAACTGGACACACTGAAGATATGGAGAAGAGCCAGAAGCATATAGGGATTAATAAAACTAAACATTATATATTGTTAATGGAGGATAAAGGAGAGAAAATCACATTTTTATTCCTGAACTTCAGTTCGGATTCCTCCAAATATTATTCATAAAAACCCAGAACTATGCTCTATGTTAAAGAACAATTAAATTTGACGCTTATCTGGAAATAGAACCCATTTCTTTCAGTTTGCCTTTTGATCTATTTCCGCAAAACTCTAATTCACGTCGAAATTAGGACACACCACCACCAACGAATAACATTTGCACAGTTGTCATTGGTTTTATTGAATTCCAGAAGAGATAGAGGGAGTTCGTGTCCTGGTCTAAGAAGAGGACGTTACTTGGGCAGACCAAGCCATCAAATGGTCATGTTTACGCATCCCTGAACCCGATCAATTAATCAATTTGTTTTATCAGCATGACCCTTTTGTACAGTCATAAAATCGATGTAGTATGTATTTTGTTGTTGCTGTTCCGCATGTGTGGAATGAATTTAAGGGGATGTTCGGTCCATTCACTTTTTTAGAATTATAAACCTAACTCCGTATAGCGATTCTGCTGTACAGAGAGGATAAATGCGTGACTTTTTATTACGCAACCGAAATTACTTTTTTCTGCTCTGTATCCTCATCCTCGCCTGCCTCTATTCTATGCTGCTCTCCACTTACAAACATACATGGTCATGTACATAACATTGGCTTTTATTGTGTATCACGGCATTATTATTATTATTTTGAATTTTAACGAGTGTCAGTGTGGTAGTAATTTGGAGAAATAAAATTGAAACTTTACATACCATGGAGAATTATGAAAATTTTAATGGGACATTCGCAATAAAATCCAACGATAGATTTGCTTTTTATGGCCAAAATCCCAATGCGGTGTAACATACATACGAAAACATAGAACCGACTGTATGGGTATCTCTGGGAGCATGAGTAGGAATTTATGTAGCCTAATGTGTAGGAGGATTCACCGAAATGTATATCTGGGGAAATAGAAACATTTAAACCTGCTATCCATTTTAACGCCATTCCATAATCGCAATCATTGCCAAAATACCTGGGACATTTCTATAACAATAAGCGGACAAATTCATTATCACCCAACTATGGGGAGGCGAGCAATGATTAGAACCATAAAGACTTTCATCGGCACCACAAAGATAAAAGGCAGAGTACCTTTTATGGTCTACCACAGAATTCAATTTATGAAAGAGGAATTATAATCGTAACTAGAAAGAGAGATGCTGAATATAAAAGAAAATACCAAGAAAGGAGTGTGCTTCAAAGCTTGCTTCAAGTGCTAATAATAGGAGTGGGTGACAAACAAGAACAATTACAGTAAAAATACACATAAAAATGTAACAGGAACGCCTTTTTAACAGCCAGCCTAAAAGTTTCCGAATGCAGCTGCTTTTATGGCGAAACTATGAAAAGTGTGAAACCAGTATTAAAGGATTTTCAACGACACTTGACAAGTTTTTATAATATTTTTTTTACTTTATCACAGAGTCCTCCTTAATACTTGCTCTGTTCATGGCGGGAATGTTAGAGCAACTCAAACCCCTCAGTTTTTTCTTGCTCGGCTCTCTCTTTTTGCATTATAAAGTTCAACTTGTAATTGTTGTAATTAGGGTGCTAGAAAGAAGAACCTTGATTATACACTCCACTGGTGCACATTGTTGAAGCGGAAATATTTCATGAATTCTAATTAGCTGGCTGTTTTTGTATCAGCATTAAATAGTGAGTAGACGAAGAAGTCATTGCTGTACCTAAACATAGGATAATATTATCCAAGTTCAATGTATATAATCCATAAATTAATTGAATCCCTTAGAGGCGGTCTTTGTACTTTAAAAATGAAATAACACGTTTCTGTCTCCGCATTGTCCAGCATTGGAATATTTTTGATTAATCAATGCAAATGCCTTTCAAAAACATGTGTCATTTTTCATATGATTTCTAACAATATGCACATTACCTTTTACATGGAACGTTAAATTTTCGTTGACGATAAAAGCAGAAATATTTTACATGTTAATCAAGGGGTTTTCATTTTAGCATTTTTAATTAAAACTTTTCCTGGACGATTTCCGAGTGGCAATAATAAATTGCAAACTTGAACAAGGCAAATTGTACTCAAGTGTACGCTCGCACACCCACAGTTATAGACAATTTAGGAGCATTTTATAGACGAGTCCATTACAAAATACACGGAATTTCATTGGTTTCTCACCACTCACTCTTTGTGAAATTTATTCTAATTTTGAAAATGTGCTCCAATTGAATCCTTTGCAATTACGTTTGCCGTCCGGTTAGACAGTCTATGGCTTTTGTTTGACAAGTTTGCGGAGACTTTAATGCGTTCACAAGTGTAAGTAAACTTTAATGCGGATGGAAAATAGTAATTGGAATTTCAAATATTATTTATTTATATCGCATAATAGATGTAGAACTAATTTCAATGTTAGACTTTTACCGGAATAAATAATTCTTCGAATGCTAGAAATGTACTATATAGAAAAAGTAAACAAGCTTTGCGAATTCAAGTGCTCCTTAGATAGAACTGGAGGAGCCAACTTGTTAAATTGGTTTAAACTTCCTTAATAAATAATCACAAGTGGAGCCAAGATTTCTTTAGCAGATGATTAATTTATGTCTCTAGTTCTGAGCCACTTCAATCAGAAGGCTTAACCAACCGTGTGTAATGCCAAAATGCCACGATAAATAATAGAGTATACCGAATGTTCGAGCAAACGAGTCAAGAAGGAAATAAAATAGAGTCGTCTATCTCGTCCCAAGCAAGCCAAAGATTTTTCCTTATTTGCATAAGCAACCACTAAAATATGCCCTAGATATACTAAAAAGCTCGACACAAACTTCTGTACCCCTAAACAGTTCCATTCAACTTATAGAGCAAAACCTTTCTATACATATACTCCCTGATTCACTTATAACAATTCCGTTACAATTTTATTTATTTAAATTTAAGATCCCCAGCATTCAGCGCTAAAACACTTTTAGGTAAGGACTTCCTTTAGACTTAAAAAAGATGTAAGGTTGGCTCCTCTCTCAATGTATATAAGTATGTTTTGGCAAAACCAAATTCAATTCTTGAGTTGAAATGAAGCTATGCTGATGAAAAACACTGTAGCAACAATTGTAAGGGCACCAGCAGCAACAATAACCAAGAACGGGCCAAAAGAAATTCCCATGAGGATTACCCTATTTTTTCTTTCTCGAATACCGATTTTGTCCACGACTAAACGAATGGAATTCAAATAAATGAATGAATCTCCAGTATAATTTAATTCCTCAGAGGCGTTGAAGGATTGTTTCGCTTTCTTTTCTCCTCAACACCAAAAGAGACCCATTTCTTGTCGACGTTCTACCCATTTGAATTCAATTTTTCAATCGAATCGAATCCTCTTGTCATTTAAAATTTTACACACATATATCAGTTTCACTATGTGTCACAGTTCACATCATTATGATTCGTGGCGGTGACGAAAACTCATATTATGAGCAAAAAATTGCCACCGTGCAGGAATTATTACATAAATGATGATGGAAAATTTATTATGATAACGAAACGGTATGATGGAAAGAACGAAGAAGAAAAAATACTCATTCAGCATCTCTACTCCTCTCAATTCGTAAAAGGAAAAACATAAGTGTATATATACATATAAAAATATACATATGTCAATATATAGACCGAGTGCGTATAAGGTTCAAACTATAAATTTTGTTGCCTGTTCAGAAAATTACCTAATTCCAAGTGTGTTTGTGTGAATGTTTACGCGACAAAATGCTCCCTCCTAAAATTGTAAGAACTGTAAAAGGGTGCAAAAAAGTAAACTTCCTTAGTATCGGCATCTCTCTTAAGGACACACAAACACGTACCCGTACACAGCTTTCGACTAACAAATATTAATATAAGTAAGCAGTTGGAATGGAACCCTTTTCCTTTCACCAGCAGCAGTCACAGAATAAAAGCTGCAACATTTTATTTATAACCCCACATATTGTAAATGTATAGGTACATATGAAATATTTTACAGTTGCAAATAAAAGAGGCAATCTCTTAAGGGAAGCACACCTTCTAAGCAATTATGTCGATAGGGGGGAGGCCATTTGGGGTTAATATTAATAACACTCCAAAAGGGAAGACGTAAAGGAATGATATGCAGATAAAACCGCGTCTTGTACCGGAGGTGATGTCTTTATATTTGGGTGAAATTAAAATAAAATTCAATTAGTATACTGTTTTACGTTTGTTATGTAAATATTTATGCGAAATATTCACCCTACTTTTCTTTTCTAATTTCTTTAACATCTCATCCGAACCAAATACAATATACATTTATATATTTCTCATTTAGCTGTTTCAAACATGAAAGCCATAAAAATGTACAATGTAGACTAGTGAGGTAAGCCAGAGACGAACAACAAATAACTGACCATAAATTTTAATATCAAACATAGTAAACCCTTTCACCCTTCTTTAACGTAAAATACAAGCTCTACGAAATTGTGGGAAAGTAACCTTTTTCTAGATCCAAAACCAGGTAGGTAATTTTCTAATTTTAAGCTCTTGTTTTCGTAGAAAACAACCCCCGGTTATCGAAAATAAATTGGACAAAACTCCGACTGAATTAGTGTGAAATCATAAAAGAGAATATTTATTGCATGGGGCAAGTTCTGTGACATTTGGCTAAGAACTTGAAGTATATTATTAAGTAGATTCATTCATAAATCGTACTGCTCTATACGAGCAGTTATTAATTCGATCAAATCACACGAGCACAATGGTACGGCCCATTTGAGAAATCATATCAAGTGCAGCCCCATGCGAACGAATTCAGTGCATTTTACCCGCTTGTGACTAATGTACTGGCGTTTAATGCCTTGTCAAGTGTAATTAGTTTTAAATGAATGTCACTCACACCAGGCGTCGACAGGTGCAGCACCAAATGTATGGCGCTTAATTATATGAAATTTCCGCTGCATAATTTTAAAATAAATTAATTTCACTCATCGCAAAAGAATAAAAGTACTAATTTAATGCAGATAATAGTTTAATGTAAAAAACATAAAAACTGATTCAAAAATATATGTGAATAGAATAACAATTGGTATAAATTTCAAATATTGAAAAATTTAATTTCAGCAATATAAGGTCTTTTAAAATGTTTCCATTTCAGAGAATGATGAATTATGTAGTGATATTTGCAAAAATTGAAAAGCATTTGTCATGGAACTAAATGACAAAACCCAAAATTAATAAATAAGAAGCTTTTTTCTTAAACGGTTTATTTCCCCATTTCGACACTCAAGTGTTTCTTCTCTTTTCGATATTAACATATATACAAAGCAATGGGCATAGCCAAAACGATATGTTTTTCTCGTCTATGTTGTCTACTGTTCTGTACAGGGAGAATCCTCAATTTCAAAGCGAAATATGCGATATGATGGTGTTACATGCATATAAATAGGAAACTAATAAAGCAATAATGGAAAACAAAATATTCGATGAATTCGTTACTGAAATTGCTTCTGAATAGCACACACAATTATTCCGCATATATTTGTTACTATGTGAATGTGTGTGAGTGTATGGTTCGAGAGATCCCAACATAAAAGTGGGGATAAGTCCCGTTTCCATTTCTTTTCACGTCCTCCTGAGCCTGAACCGACGCTCGCTCTGAGTAATGAAGACAGAAAGAAATATAATTTGTGACTTGCTTTGGTAATATTTTAATGTCACACCATTTACTACCCATTTATAAGGCTTAGCTCATTTCCCCATGGCGAAAAGAGGGTGGATGGCAGCAGAGTGTAGTTGATGAATTTTAACAAATTGGAATCCAATATCGTGAATTTAAAACGACTCGAGATTATGGAAATAGCCAAATTCCAAAATTGAGTTTATTATAATAAAGTTGAACTGAAGAAATATCTACTATTTATTAAAGTCTTACGGGTGTGCGGCTTATTATTCCAAGCACAATCATCAGCATTATGCGTATGAACTGAACTCAATTACGACGTCTTGCAAATATATAAAATATATACTATAAAACGTAAAGTAACAAAAAGTAAGAGGCCTTGTTACATAAAACAGCAAAGGTTGTAAATAAATTATAGATGAAATTACAATATAAACAAACTTGAATATTAACCAAAAGGAATAAATAATTAAGGCTATAAATAATTCGGTACAGTAAAAACAGATACTATTTATTCTTTAAAAACTTTGACAGAGAAAAAAAAATCAAAAATTAAATTCCACCAGGCGTCTCCTTATCTCTTTTTGGTTAGGGGGATGAAAAAAAATTATTCGAACTTTACAAATTATCTTTGTATTATTTTCTATTCAAATGCAGATAAATAATAACTGTTCTTTTAAGTATTTCTACTGGCAACAGGAGACCGTTGCCGTTCCCCTAATTTCATTAAATTTAGCTGTGTATAATATGTAAAGTAAATAAATAAGGTGGGGAAATTTATAGGTCCTCATGGGATCAGCAAAAAAATAATAATAATACAGTACAGCAACAAAAATACGGGAAAGGAAAATAACCACTATTGTACGCAGTTCTTGGCAGAGAATCAGCACAAATTCAAGCGGAACAACAGCCGTAATAAAAGGCAAAATATATGTACCCCCGAATCTTCGTATTCTTGGCAAAAGCACGTGCCCTACTTCTGACTAAAATTTATATTTACTAGATCCCGCGAGAAAGCGGGCCGACAATAACGACGTTTGACTCACCCCTCGGCTAACCGATGTCTTTATCCATGTATGGTAAATGGTGTTCTTAAATTTGTTTATACATTTAATGCATATTTAATTATGCTTTATTTTTTTATAACACATCCCCGTCCTACATTGCTACTCGAATTGAGAAGAGAAAAAACAAAGTACACAAATGTATAAAAAAAAATATAAAAATCATATTTCAATAAAGAGAATTAGTCGAAATATTAATTTCATTTTCTTGCCAAGGGTGGCTTTAGAAGAAAAGTTCTTAACGCCGTCATCACATCAACAAGCATCAGCCCTGTCAGAAGCAATGGCGACAATAACATTATGTATAGCCTCGACAATAAGAACTCTCCTTCCACAACAAACTCATAAATTGTAAATAAACTAGAAAACCAGAAATAATTCACTTTTGAACTTTCTTTCCAAAATGTTGCTTGGTCCCTTCTTCCTCATACCCCCATAATTTTTAAGAGCACCTCTAATTCCTTTTAGAACTCCATTAATATTATTTACTAATATTATAATAATTTTATAAAGAAAGAAATGTGCATAATTATTATGAATTAAAAATAAATTTTTTAGATATAAACAAGTACAATGCTCCAATCTTAAAATTTGTGATATTCAAAACTGACTATATTTTCAACGGATGTGTGTGCATTATCTTGTATATGTAAATGGATTATGTCAAGTAGAACAAATTGACCAATTTCAAGTGTAAATAATATTCTATTATGTGTTTTTGCTGTTTTTCATTTTCCCTTTCTAATTCGCTGTATTTTTCCTGCTTAGGTTTTTTCTTTAGAGTATTGCCTCTTTGCCCCAAAAATAAACGTAAATTTATTCATGGATTTGTTTTACTTGCAAATTTTCGGCAATTGTAGGGGAGGTTGACAGAAGGAGATAACTAGGGATTAGCGGCTTTTTAATTGCGCGGTCAATTGGGCTAATGAATCCCCAGCAAGCAGCTGGGTCAATTGAGGGCAGTAACGGTTTCTTTTTTCTTTTATTCTAGCAGGGCTTTTAAAATTGGATTGGCATGAATTTCATTGAAATACATAAGAATTCACTTTTTGTCGATAATTTGCAAATATCGTTTATATCCCTATAGACTATAAAATTGATCGATTCTAAAGCGCTGTTACCACCATCCTGTTTTACAATGCTATAAAATATACATTTCAAGAATTGAAGCAGAAAGTGTGTAACATGGGAATGTGCCACAAATTAAACTATTAGTTTTCAAATAGCATTGATTTTTATTGTTCCCTGGAAAGTTTAATTAAAAAAATTTGGGTTTAATTAAATTGCCTATTTTTCTTTCAAAAAATTATCTCAGAGTATTATTGAGTGAATATATTTAATTTCTAATAAGTGCCAAATCAGCTCTTTAGTTTATATAGTTATTCAATGGATCAAACTATATTGGAGAATTATGAACACTTAAAAAGTAGAGAACTGAGTTGCCGGAACAAGAAAAATGCATTTACTGAAAACTATTGTTATATAGTTCATACTTCATAAAGGCGGGAATTTGGGAATATTTCGTATAAATTTTTTGCACTGCCACCATGTTCTCGTGTCTGCAGTTGAAGTCGGTTATTTATTTCAAAGGAAATGGTTAAATCGTTCGCGGTTACTGTTACCAAATTATTTACCGATATAGGTTCATATCGCACATCGATATGTATGAACTGCGGTGCCTCGAAAGCAAATGGTAAAATTGAAATTATTGAACAATTGGAAGAACAATTTCTTTGGACTAACTTTCAAAACTGCAGAAGAGAGGACATAAAAACGCCACTAGAATTGCAGGGAAAAAATCATGAAAAACGAACAACTTATGTAGTGGACAACAATTTACTATTCCCTTTCCTGGACCAATACCAATCCAACGGATCCTCTGTCTTTATTCACCTCTATTTTCTTGCCTTGTAGAAAAGAGGCGGAGAAGTGTACCCAATTGAGAGGGAGATTTATTTGCTTTTGAAACTGCTTCTGGCATTTAATGAAAAATTAAATCGGAATTTTAATCCACCATATAGAAGCACAAACCATTTCTGCTCTGCTGCATGGTCTTGGACGGGAGCCCAGTCCCATACTTTATATACATAAATCGATCCTAGGTACAGCAATAACCAAGTATTGGTAATTATTTTAAGTCGATTAAGGACTGCAGTAATTTCCCTTCTAGTTGATAACGTGCCTGGATGGCTGAAGTTCAGTTAATTATCGATGACTTTCAATAGCTTCAAAAACCAGTTGGCCAACGTAATAATTAATATACAATTGGATTCGGTCGGAAAAGTTTTCACGTCCTGGATTAAACTATGGAAAACGAAACATAACCCTGGGTGGTCGTATTTTCCTATCTGACAACTGTTCTTATTTACACTGATTGTGACTATGGCAGTATGCTGTAAAGACATCACACATTGTAAATAAGTAAATTGGCAGAAAAACTGTGCAAAGCTACGTGACCATATCCATGCTTGAAGCTTTATTTATAACTGTATAACCAGTCCTCTATCTCGGTATTATTTATGCAAAGGAACGTATTGAAATCATCAAATAGTCTGCAGGTTTTTTTCATTTCCTTCTAGCTGTGTAATCTGAACAGTATACTGATTAATCCTAGATTACAATTTTGTTTTCAATTCAAAACCAATAGAAAATTCCGTAATTATTCATATCATCAATTTAAATTGTGAGAAAAGGCTATTTTAAAGATCTTACTTAAAAGTAGTACAAGTTTCGAAAATTTTCTTGGCACTGATACTGCCAGCTAGAGAAATGGTCGATGAACAACAACATTTGTAAATATCTGCAATAGGGATCTATTTTTCACAATGAATACATTATTACACAAATGTACATTCGATTCCACAGTTTCCTTGCGATAAATTTCATTATTCAAATGAATGTCGTTTGTTTTGCCATTTGAGAGAAATATTCTAAATTTATTGCAGATTCGATGTCGTGCTCGTACTTACTTATTATTAGATATTTTCAATCAAACCCTAACCTACAAAAGCAGGGTACAAATAATATCCTATGAAATGCTGTACACCGACATCCGATTAAGGATTCCGCTTTATTTACCTGTAACGAAACAAAATAATACAAATTAGATATTTGAATGTATGTAACGAGATGGTAATGTAATTTTAGTTTTATGAATGGCGGTTGCAAAAGTGTATAATAGATATTTGATGGTTTTATGTATATACCACGATACTTGAATTCTGTTCTTTGTACTGTGGAAGAATAACAACAACCAGAAATTTCCTCGGAAGAAAATTAAATGTCGCATATTTTCACATAATAAAATAAATTGCATTTTCAATATGAAAGACAGTGAACGACTATATAGGGAACACACAAACCATCTACTACCATTTGAGAAGAGTACCATAAAACAATTGCCGAGTAATTTACTTGCAGCATTTTTGTAAAATCCCTAGATCGAAAAGGCAAAATGTGAGACATTGTCAGAGTAATTCTTCAAGGAACGATTTTTTACTCTGTGCGTCTATTAAATATCTATTATTTCTTGCTCTCCAGATAACAAGTCACTATTACAACAGATTCAACAACCGAATTAAACCGAATAAAAGTATTCATTTGCAGACTAATTTTATATTCATTAATTTCGCAACTCAGAAAAAAAGTTGAACAATGTAATTTGATTAAACTGATCCTTTCTTTACAAATTTAGCATATTATTTTTTATCCGAAAAGCCCCAATACAGAAAATAAAACTGTATCATCTAATTTCATCAAGTCAGCTGTACAAAAATGATTAGAAGAATTAAATTTGTATCAAATTCAATTATATTTATATAAATTGTGTTTTGTTAGTTTTGTGAGTATTAATAGAAATAGTAACAAAACGCACTGGTTTAAATAAATCCAAGATACAGTTAATTATATTGTGTGTGCAAAGCTCGATTAAAGTTGACAAGGAAACCAATTGTAGTAATAGGAATGAAATGTATGTAGGTAAGGCTGCTGTTATTCCCAGTCACACACACCTTTGTGAAGCCGAGCAAATAAGTTTATCCACCGACTACACACGACAAATAATAAACAATGTCCTGTTTCAGAAGGAAAATGTGGTGTTTTGTCGGCCGTCGTCCGTAGCAGGCACGTAGTTTGGGAACGGATGATCGGACGTATTTCCGCTCCTGTCTTTCATTATTCATTTCATCACATAATCATAACATTGAGTTATTCTACAGAATAGCAGAGACAGAGAGAGAGAGATTCGGAGGAGAGAAAGAGCGAGTTCACGTAACAGTGACAACAAGAAGCAGTAGTGAAATAAAATTGTGGATTAGGAATAGAACTATATGCGGGAAAGTGCGGAAGAATTCCAAACACGTATCGGTCATCTCTATATCACCCCCTCTTAATTCTCTTTATTATGTTTATAGTCGCCATCGACATGGCCAGTAACGCACCATCAAACCCCCCCAGACCTCATCTGCGCTTACGTCTTCGTTCCTTTCTTCTCCTTCGTGCTCATCGTCTTTATTAATTTTATTTATTTATTTAACTTTTTCTGTTTCCAAGCTTCTTCATTTATTTTCCTTGCACTTTTATTTACTTTCTTTTTCATTCGGCAATATAAGATTACCAGCCTCCGTCGCTCTAATTCCAACGGGCTACCACTTATTTGACGGTCGTAATAAGTGTGTGTATGTGTGCTTGGTGCTTGCGCCCACTCTATCATATTATAAATTAGTGCGAATGGAATATATATCTACATATATCCTGTTTATGTTCATGATACATCAAACTCAAACGCATGACTCGTTGTCGTAGGATGAGTAACCTATCTTGTTAATGTTTCTCTATGTGCTTCTAAGGCACAATATTCCTAGCTCTATATGTTATGCCTTTTGCATATGTGTATGTACATGGCTGGAATATCTAAAATATCACGAGATGAGAC
This sequence comes from Clogmia albipunctata, assembly GCA_001014945.1. Lineage (NCBI taxonomy): Eukaryota > Metazoa > Arthropoda > Insecta > Diptera > Psychodidae > Clogmia > Clogmia albipunctata. The sequence goes on from JXOV01015551.1 coordinate 187,712, forward strand.
ACTGCCGAAACCAGAAAATCAATTTCGCACAAGTTTGACATTGTCTATACAGTTGTAACAGGACATCTTTTACTCAATACAAGTAATTAATTATAACTAAAACGATATGAGAGTATAATTTCTTCTTCAGAAGAAAAAAACTAACGCACCAATATTAAATCCATGCTTATTGAAACAGATACTTTCACTTTAGCCAATTATCGTTTACAAAATCTATTTTCTTCCAGATTTTTTTATATCTCTCTGTATTTCATTCTGACAAGTATATGAGTCGGTTTTATAGGGTAACAACGGATGTGCACCCGAAAAACTGTTTCAAAACCATTAATTTCAGACACGGGACTCGTAAAAGATTCTATTGAGAGAACGTTCTCTATAGAAACTTGGCTGTGTACAAGCTTGTAAAACTGTGTGCGAATTTCCAGATGATATATTTGGCTCGAATCGTCGACAAAGAAGTCATTTTGGCAACAAAGTGAATTTGTTGCAAATTGCCAAACAAAAGAGTTGCTAAATCCGATTTCAGAAGCACTGGCAACATTGACGTCATCTCATTGACTTTGTCTGATGAAGAGATTATGAATTTCTCCTAAGTGAAGCGCAGAGAAGTGGGTAGATGGGATAAGCACAGAACAGCTAGAACACAATTCGACAAAGTTGGTGCAGCAAAAATATTTATGCTAAAACCTTTGGAATGAAAGACATGATAAAGAGGCCGATTTTGGCATAAATTGAAACTTCTCTATTAATCGTCTTGGTGCAGCAAACAGCGAAACAGTGTTTAAAGTGCTTCAAATCCTGTTTAATGCAAATTAATGTGAAATCGGTCGATTTGTTTTTATCGGTGTGCACATAGTCGGCAAAGTTTTCCATTGCAAGAGTGCAAAAGCCAATAACAATATTATACTATCAATGGGTAGTCTGAGAGGGATGGGAAATGGGTCACACAGTTGAAAACAATCGAAAGGATTACAAGGCATTTACCTATCAACAATTTCTCAAAGCGTCGATTTCCACGTAAATATTTTCGATTCGGTTTCACGTGGACCTGAACTGCTTTGCGGTACTTGTTCCTTGGCCAGGCGAACGGCCAAAATGGGAGACGAGATGGTGATAATTTAAATATTTTCAGTATTATCAGTACCAAACCAAGCCATTATAATTCCATTTTATTGACGATGCCAAATGCATTCTCAACTTTAACACCGACAAATTGGAATGAGTGGGTTATGGAACAATTTCTCTAAATTGATATTTATGGTTGTACTTTACCTCCACAAAACATACGAACCACAATCTTTCAAGGAATAAACTTACAAAACCCTATTATGGAATGAAAACACAATGGCTTTAGTAATAAAATTCATTCCAATGCTAATAATTGAAAATAATTAGGACACTTTTTTAATATACTGTCTCGACTTGTTGTTGTATATGTATTGTGCACATAAAATCAAAATGGGTCCCTTAAATCAACCCCCGTCCAAAGAGTAAAAAATGTGCGGACTTTAGTAGAGGAGCCTGTTAAAATACAGCTTTGCTTTGACTACAGCTAAAAGAAAAATTATTTCTATGTAACTGTTATCCCTTTATACTATATTACCTACCAATGTACAATATACTGAAGAGCCTGATTTTCAGTATTTTCTTTTTTACATGTTTGCCTCTACTGCCTCCAAGTTCTAATGGAAAACGAATTTTTATGTAAATTTCAGGCATAAATCAAATTAGGGGAAACACAAATATACACACACACACTTCCAGAGTTGGGTTCACAGAGCAGTGGGTAAAATTCATTCGTTAATAGATGAAAAGATTTGAGCAGCGGAATTGGTCGAATTTTTATGCCCTGGTCATGGTTATGGATTGGCAACGGGAGAAAGAAGAGAGATAAATGAAAGAAAAACATCCCAAATGCGTCCCAAAAACACACAAAAATTTCTTATTTTTCTTCTATTCACTCTCACTTTTGCCGAGGACACGAGAATGTTTTTAAAATGAAATTTTCGCCAATTCATTCCCTGTAGCACACCCGTTTTCTCTTTTTGTGCCCCTTGCCAAAACAACCACAGTAATCATCATCATCATCCTCGGTGTCATTAACATTTCCAAACTAAATCGCTTCTGAAACAGACGGAAAAATTCTTTCATACATCCCTTAACATGGGCAATGGAACCTCCAACCTGCTCCAGGCGGGGCTGCTGCCCACGTCAATAAAATTCACTTGGTTTTACATATGAGCCCAAAACATACACAAAAGGATAGAGATTTTGGAATTTCATTACGGATACCTTAGACTTAATGGAATTGTCAAGAGCTGGATATATTTGGGACGTTTTTGAAAAATAATATGCCCCCGGTCATTTGCACAAGAGTAAAATTCTGATTAAAAAGAACACGTTTAAATTTGAAGTGAATTCCAAATTGTGAATTGTAGCATATTCTTCAAGTTCAAACAAAAAAATTCTCGGCAAATAAATAAAACAAATTGAACCCCTTTTGATATGCGTAGGTAATTCAAATTTACGAATGTTCAAAGTGGTACTACTGCGATAACAATTCATCCAAGAGAACATGGCAGGAACAATACAAAAAACGATTATTGGTAATTTCACTGTCATCCTGTCGACCCTCTATTAGACCATTGACGGATTACAGGGATAGAGACGAAAGGGGCGACAATATATAAAAATAATTATCTATTGGCGCGCCAGTTTGGCAGACGGAGCGACACCAACAATTTCGCACACTTTTATTTACCACACTTTTATATTATAATTCCAAGCAGAATTTATATTTAAAGATTACTCTTAAAGCCCTGAATCCGATATGTAGGTATTGAAACCATTGCCAGCCAAATGTAATTGGCTCAAGTAATATTTTTGGGCGAAAATCCGGAAAAACTTTGCCACAAGTTTTTGAAGCCCTGAAGCATGTGGTTGCTATAACAACCTGGAAACTTTTCTGCTTCGCCGAGAAGGACACTGACGAGAGTACTATATTTGGTTTTAAGCAGTCATAAACATTGTTGGACGGTCAATACCAAATGCACTCGAAACTGGGCTCGGTAGCAGCCACTTTTGTTCTTAGTGGCCGGAGGTTTTACTGTTGCAAAAAACCACATAAAATTTGGCAACCGATTTTCTGTACAACTGACAGGTAATATGTTCAATGTCCCTGCCTCTCTATCCCAACATATTTTGTACTAATTTAGTTTAGCAAAGTTGCAATCTAAAATGCGGTTATATTAACCGGAAACCTTGTGTTAAGAGCAAACTTTCCGCCTGGTAAATCTATATCCTGTTCGCCCATATTATGGCGTTCCATTAAAGAATGCCAGGATGCTCGATATTAGATTTTTTACCGACTTCGTTGTTGTTGCTGGCAACGCCGAGCTGTGTGTGGTAAGCACTACTACTTCCTATCATTTCTCATTTCATTTTCTACGTGATTCAATAACATGCCAATATAGAGTCCAACAATGCCACCACATTAGAGCTCAGGGAATAAAATAACAATTTTCTTCTGATAAATAAAATCGATATACCCCGAATCAAATAACTACCCCCGAACCAGCCGACACCACCACACCATCCACCAGATAAGACTTGAAATTGTGTATCTGGTTGGTCAATTTCGATTCCGATTCGCCTTACGGCTGCCTAGTCGAAATGAGAAGGAGACACAGACGAATACTCACAGCACAACGCTCAATATATACTTTTAATATCATATTAATGAATCAGCAATATTTGCGTTAAAAGTAAATTTTTAGTACCTTAAACGACACGTTTTATCAATGAAGTAATTTTTGCAAATTACATAATTATTACTGAATTTCTATTGCAATATCCAAGATAACAAGCATGCTTTTTCTCAATTAACGCGAAATGAAAGCTTGTTCAATAATTCATTAAAATTGTCATTCAAAAAAATTAAAAATCCAATTTGTAATTAGCAAGAAATGTGCCAATCCTTAAATGCCATTTAACTGTAAAAACGGAATCACTTGATCTTTGACTATTCATTCCCACTCTTGACGATTTATTGATTTCGAGGAGACTCTTCAAAATCACAATTAAAAATAAAGTGCTTACATTTGCGATAGTTGGGAAATTGACGATATGTGTGCAAACTATATTAAATATTACGATTGAAGCATATTGCAAAAAGTGTTATGCCGGATATTGAATAACAATCAATTGGTGACTAAATCTTGTGCTAAAAAATATGAGTGAAATGGGTTGAAACCGTTACCAGATGAATGCATCTCTGTGGCTAGGGAATTTATTTTGATTCTCGCAACCCACATCAGCCCCTAAATTTCACAAAACATTTTTGGATGCTGCTTCTGCTACATGCATTCATTTCCAGAATCCGCAATTAGTGGCGTCCTGGTGGGTCGGAAGCAGGCAATTTGAATATTTATTATCTCTCCTATGCAAATATGTACATTAATTCTGGATTCGCTAATTGCATTTAGGACGAATGCATATGAATCGATGTTTTCGATTCACACACCATCAATTAACATGTAATTAATTACACGTGCTGTTGCTTTGCTATGGTTATGCTATAACTGTTGTTCGCTACAAATGACTTTACTCTCTCATTTAACATTAAACAGGCTCTAATGGAGCAAAAGTGCACAAAGTACACAATAATGGTATAGTTGTTGCTACATCAATTTCTTTGAAGTTCAAACATTTTTATTTTACACTACTGAAATATTTATCTATTTACTGTTAAAATTTGAATAAAAAATCTTAGCATTAGTTTTATTGCTATGAAATACTCAATTTGAGTTCTTCACTACAGATAATTCCATTTTTTTTATTTTTTGTTGACCGAAATAAGATTTTTCAAATTTAAATTATATTATTTAAATTAATTTCTACTGTTTCCTTGAATATACAGTTTTATACATCCGATTATAAGTACGTGGAGCACCTTGTTGAGTAAAACGCTTTTGCACTTGGCTTAATTATCCGCTCACGTATACAAACTCTTTGCCACCGCCATCCTCATCATAGTCAAATAATTACGATATTTGCAAACAAAAAGCCGGCGACGCAGAAAAGTTATTTGAAGTTGTAATTATAATTTAATTGGGCCTAAATTGCCGGCTTTTAAACACACACATACCATACATATGAGTGTGTACATATGAACCTGTTCGACTCCCTAATAATTCTCAATAATTGAAGTCACTACGTGTGCCTGTGTGTTTGTCTGCCATGAAATCCTTCTCAGTGCAATTAACGCAAATTTACCTCATCTCTCTATTGTACATCATTTTACAAACACCTACATCCATAAAGATTATAATATGAAAACAAGAGCTACCATAATAAAGAACAAGTATGGTAATATGGAAGGAATAAATATTCAACATATCCCATTTTCCGGTACCTAATATTTATTTATACATGTTGAAAACGGCAAATTGCAAATTTAAATCAATTTATTAAGCCCCCTGTTTGTTGCTTGTAATTAAAAATTAATTCATATTTCAAAGTGGGTATAAACACCACCGTTCGAATTGTCACGTGCTCTGTTACTGATTGCAAATTAAATTTGGCGAAATTTGGCGAGCGGGAAAAAGAATAGCTCATCTAATTGTTCCACGACCTGCACCATTTCAGCAGCCGGCAAATTAAATCCATAATTCTGTTATCACAATTCAGTCTCTTCGGCTTCTCTGCTCTTATCATGAAAACAGTTCCTTCCCATTTTGTGTCTCTATTCCCTCCTCCAATTAACTAAAGAATATTCGTTTTCGTCTCTGTATCTTCATCCAACAACAAAGGGGCATAATAGCAGTGTGAAAGTTATTTTTATCATAAATAAACTTGACCTCGCTAAGATTATATTTATTTACCACATTCTATAGAACTATATTCGTATTAGCAAATTGTTATTCCAAAAAATTTACTGTATTTTTTAATAATTGTTAATAGTCGTTTATTATATAAATAATATCAATTGGATTATTTCTAAATAAATGTCAGTTTAAGATCACTTTGAATACACAAATTTAAACCAACAGTTGAAAAGTACCAGTTATTTAATGTGGTGCTAGGTCAATATAAACCAATGACGTTTTCGTAGTCTAATGATGGTATTAAACGAGTAAAATTACATTATTATCTCTGTTTCCCTCCACCACACTCCACTTCTTATCTTTTTATGACATTTTAATGACATCTACCATCCCGCCAATGATGCCCAATGCCGTCGCCATTGTCAGTGCATTAACAGGAAATTTTTCACCAATGCAATGCTTTTCAATAGGCATGTTTTTAGCAGCAAATGGATAAATATCGTCCATGGCTGGAGCAGCAGACAGGAAATGCACCAGACATTATGATAATGAGAAGGAAGCGAATCCTAAGCGACTGCCAATCACTATCCAATCCACACAAAAAGGCAGAATAACTGATATTGTTCAGCTTAAGCAACAACTGAAGCCTTTAAAATTTACTTTTTTGTGTCTAATTTTAGTACGATTATTAAAACAGCTATTGAAAAAATCATTTCTAATTAAATATAGAAATTTACGTTAAATAGATCCGGCTTCAGCAATTATATATACACTACTTCTGTAGCTGTTGTGCCAAATAACAATGGGTGACGGATCAAATATTGAGCTCAATTCGGTAAAACATAAACAATTTGGCAAACGTCGGAAAGAGAAAATCACATATGTATCTCATTAAACGCTGACTCAAATATTATTCGCCGCCCGCCATATGTGCGAGTGCAAAAACCGGAAAATAGTAGAGCAATGGTGTTCTATGGATGGAGGTAAAAGATAGCATCACACACATGAAAGACTTTCGCCCTCAAACAAGTGCAATAAAAGTAATCATCTGATCGCAATATTTTAGGGAATTTTCCCGTTAAATCCATCAATACTCGTCAGTTTTGATAAAATGCTTCAACAGCGTTAGACTGAGTAGCAGGGGCTGAGCCCACCTAAATTCCCCGCCCTATCTTCAGTACCCAATTCTTCCCTTCACTTGCAAATTGATGCGGTGAAAAACAGAGACAAAATTTGAAACTGGAAAATGCTTAGAGAGAATGAAATTTTTGACAAGATTAGGTGACATGAACCTTATTGTTTTCACCCACCCCATGATGTGCACATTAATACACTCCCTTGTCGACAAACCCCACTTTTCGACTCTTTGCTAAAAATTTGGCTAAGAACCGTATCTGAAAAGTGTCGAGAGAAATTCCTAAGCTCATTAATGAAAACTCCGTATTTTATTTTCCTGGCAAGAAACATCACACAACTGATATTAAAAATAAATCACGGCCATTTCTCTTCACCTCTCAACATCACCATTCCAAAACACACGACATATGTTGGTCCGGAAATCGATACTAATGCGAACCAGTCACACTTTTGATATATCTCCCTTGTCACAACTGCATGCTGTTCAGAAATAACATATGTACATGACGTATACAAGTTTGTGCAATACATTATAGTCAGTAAAATAATCCTTAAAGATAGTATTCAATTCGAAAAACCACTTAGGTATACCCAGAACATTATCAATGATATTTCAAAATATTTTATCACATTTTATAATTTAGAATCTTTTTTTATTAAACACATATGATTTGACATATTTTATAAACGAATTAAATAATTTGCTATTTCATTTTAAATTCAAACTACAGCTGATTTCGTATCAAATGTTGATGTATTAAATAAAATATAATTAGTTGAACGCTAACTTTTTCTGTGTTATCTAGATCCCATTCAACTTGCAATTCATAAAATATTCATTCTTTCCAGAGATTTAAGTAATTAAAAGCTGAAATGGAAGCAAATTAGAATGAGCAAACAATGTAGTCAATTTTGTATGGTGATTTTAATAAAGTAGATTATTTTCCGCTGCCGTCTCCTTGGCAAACGAAATCGCATTTACGAACCAAGTCCAACTGGTAGCTCATTGCAGTCTGCAGTGGCTGTGGTACATGAATAAGGAAAATCCCTTAAATAACACGGTAATTGCGAAAGGTAATCGCAACAGCGATAAATACTTAACACAATTGCACGTAGGCGAAAAGTAGGAAAAGAAGTGAAAATATGGTTTCGCCTTATGAAGCTAGAAATCAAGCCTTTGTGGAACTTTATCCATCACTTAACACCCTCCTCTAATGTGTTAAATAAAGAGACATCGCCGCAATTATGAGAAAAGTGCTATGTTTTCTAGACGAGTACCAACGTTTCAACATAGTTTTTATGGTCGTTGCTGTTGTTAATGTTGTCAACTTGTAATAGTCACACAGCTAATGAGCACTATTTTCCTCACACAAACTTTTAGTATCAAGCACCCCACCTTTGATTATGATAGAGATGCTGAATAATAATTCACTTAAATAAATAATTGCTATTTATCATATCAACTCACAAAATAGCCAAATTAATTATTATTTTAACAACGTAAAAGCGGATGCGGGTACAAGTGAAAAAGAACACTTAAGGAAGAGCATCTTGTCATACATTTTCAATTAATTGGAAAAGTACAACAAATAATCACACATGAAAGACCCATTTCTGAAGCTAATGCGATTTCCAGATTTCCGATAAGTGGATTCCTGTCGACCGACGCCCATTAAAACCCGTCTGCTTCTACTTCATCATGCATTAATTGTTCTCAACAACCGCAACCCTCTGTGCCACCCTCGCTGTTCTTCTTCAGCAAAGCTGTTTACTTTGCATCTATAATGAATCAGATTCGTGCAATATAAAATTGCTTGTTGCCCGTCATTTTCCAAGGAAATTAACCCTTTTCAGCGAAGGGCAATTTATTTTTTAGTGTATAATTATACTTCAACAATAACGAATTCGCTAAAAATGACTCTCGACACACTTGTTTTCGTAATGAGGGCTTTTCATTTAGAATTTTAATAAACATCAAATTAATTAATTACGGTACTCTATCCTTTTTAGTATATTTCGTTAAAAATGGTATTGTAAAATTATTACATATTTTTTTTAACTTAATTCTGGCCAAATTTTATATACATATCAGTCTTACAAGTTGTACTAACTACAAGATATATAAACTTTCAGTATAAATAAGCCATTCAATCCCCTTTCCAAGTCACTTCACATGCTTGCTGATTCTTTTCTCTTTGGCACCTCCTAACACCCTCTTCTTAAAACCGACCACATTGGTTGTATGTGAAAATTTTGTGTTATTTAATTTCGTTTCGTTCATTTAATGTTTATTCAATTTATATTTCTCTGTCATCGTCGTTCACCGTTTCTCTACCTAGTCGTTTGTTCCATAAGCAAGCAACCAGCCAAGTTCTTTAGTCAACCACCCCAAATTCGGGACTAGTCACCGTACATCATTATCCTCTTTGTGCACCGTCAACCGTATATGATCAGAATAAAGTATTATTTGGGGAAGTCCCACTGTGACAATCGGTCTCATCACATAACCCCAATGAATTGAATTATCCGAATAATGTTAAATGTTGACTGCAAAATACTATGTAAGCTGGCGATATTTATAGATGTAGGGAGCGACGAGGAGCTAAAGCAGAAAAATATTGATAATAATTCCCTTGAACAGAGTCCAAATCCGTGATTAGTTACAACAACACAACCAAAAGCAGTGCTTATATCAGCAGAAATTCCCTGGATTTGGTATTTATATAACAGAGCACAATATGTGTCTTTACAGTCGCAAAAATAGTATAAACTGCAAAAATATAAATAATCGTGAAAATCGACAACTTGCCGACAATTGCAAAAATCGGTACAATTTCATGTGAAAGCAATTGTCCTCTTTAGTATTTTCTATCGTAATTTACACCAAAATGAAAATAAGCAAATTCAATCTAATTCAAAATGACTCGTCAACTCGTTTTTCAATTATTGCACAATAATTTTAAAATATTGTGAATCGATTAAATATTAGGAAATACATAATTTATTACCCCGATAAGCCTGAAATGTAACATTTACTTTCTAAGAATTTATTCATTGAAACAGTCATACTAAGCCACTAATTCCAGCAGTTTTGTTGTAATAATAATTAGCACTATCGAGAAAATCATGACTCTTCAATTAAGTGGCTAAGTTAACATTTCACAGTCGCTTGAAAAAGAGAAATTCGTCAAACAATACTGGACCTTGCACATCTCAAGATACATTTTACAATGCATAATTGGACACAAGCAACTATTGTTAGCATCAAACGAAAAAAATAGTTTTTAAGTCGTGAGAACAACAATTGAAAATTTAGGTCATAAGAACTGCAGCAGCCACACTAATAAATCATCAATACTAGGTTTCTCTAAAATATAAAATGGAAACTTGCTTTCAAGGCTAAATATCTTCGGTCTAATTGCAAAATAATAAAGCAACAGTCTTCCAACACTTCATATTTGTATATCAACGATAAAAAGTGTATAATGTCGTAACCATTAAATCTTACATAAAAATATATAATAGTTCCATGACATTTTCTGCTTGTCTGTTTAGTATAATTTGAGTAAGTCAATTTGTGACAGTAACTGTGAAATTCCCAAATTACAATTCTTAGAGCATGACCAAACATAACAATAAAAAAGAAACCCTCAATTATGAATTCACTATTGCTCGCGAATAATTGGATGTGTTATTTTCTCATTAAATCTAAAAGTGTTCCCTTTATATACAAAATATTACTGAAACATAATTTTATTTCAATTTGTAGTGTAATTATGTTTTTATATATAATACCCTAAATATAATAAATTTAATAAAACCTGTGAATAGTTTTAATAAAATCGGTACATTTACTTTATATTAATCCGCAAAATTGTAATCAAATCTAATCTTTTATTCGGGGTTTTGGTCAAACCTTATTCAACAGAGGTTTATTATAATCCCCTATTCCTAAGTCCTATTTAATTAAACATTATTTTTGTGCGGTCAACATAAAGATCAATGTCTTGGAAGTAACGTTTTCTCCCATTTATTCCCTTTCTATTGTTGCGTGCCTATATAGTTTTACTTATCCAATTTGACATTCCAATTGATGAAAGCCAGCCGACCTTGGTTCATTCCCCAATCTCTCCTCGTTCTGACTATTGGCTCCGACGTAATTCCATTCATCGAGGATCACAGTGGAATGATTCCAGCCCAAAAGTGTTGTTACACAATAACAACTATCGTCTTGGCCAATGCCATTATTTTAATATTACCACCCCCACCACCATAAGATTTAATAGAATCTGAAACACCCTCTCAGAACCGTCTCACACCTCCCCTGTCAAAGTTTATAAAGTCCTTCTTCCTTTTTTAGCTCCCCGTCCTTCTATTTGAGCATTTAATACGAAATTATATCCACTTGGTGGGCCCCTGACTCGCTCGTCGTCGCCATCTCAATCCCGTGTACGAGAACAGCAACAGCAGGAAAATCAGATTGCGATGGAAACATGATATCAAAGATGAGAGTCTCTGTACAGAGAGACATACACAGACACCTAAACTCCAACAGCATACCGATATTATAATGGCTGGCATTTGGTTGTAAGTATTTAACGAGAAAAATATTTTTATTTTCCCCATCTCCACTCCCGACGACGACCTAAAACCTAAACCTACCCACACACACCGCCACCCAGACAGAGAGTCATAACCGAACTAACTACCGCCTCCCCCATTTCCCATCTAGAAAAACACTTTGCATTGCCTCTTGGCTGATGGCAGTCTGTAATATGTATTTTCGTGCTTGTTCTTTCCTCTCAGATGGTTTGAGACTACCACTCCTCTTCACCACCATCCCACTGCCAAAGCCATTTATACATACATATGTATAGAAATTTATTTATATAAATATGTATGTATAAATACGTACATTTACACTACATAGATGCCTGCAAGGGAAATATAATAATACAAACAACATCAAAAATTTAATTCCCCAATAACAAAAGCGTCCAACACTAAGAATGAGGGGTGCAAATCAAATTAGAAATGTGAAAACGAGTCAGAAACAGGAGGACTTGGGATCCTATCAATTATTCTCTCTTGGAAAAATTTAGGAAAAAATAAAAACAAACACTCAACAAATAACCAACTGTATAAACAAAAACACTGCAATTGATTTTTTCACCAATAACAAACAGGTCGTAGACAAAAATTAAGAACAAATCATTAAATTTATTTGATTCAGTATCATATGATAATAAAAATATATTTAAAAAAACTATTAGCAAGGAGTTACTATTTAAGTAAATGTTTGAACTCTATTGACCTAGTTTTTGTGAAAATTAATTTGTTTAAGAACAACTAAGGGAATTGAATAAAACTAACAATTCAAAATATGTATATAATTAAATCCACTAGTGTTTAATTGCAGAACATATATGAATTTGTGCATAAAAGGATTCTAAGAACAAAACTATTTATAGAATATTTTGGAATCAAATATGGAATTCAAATGATTTTATGCCGATTATATTAAGTATTTACATATTTCAGTAAAAAGTATGCAAATAATAATGGGCTTCGGATTATTTTTCAATATAAACTACAAGTTTATATGTGGTCAATTATAAAACAACCATGCTTATTTATGTAAAAGCAGTTGATCTGACAACCCCAAAATCGGCTTACGATATATGATTAGTCGGCTCACATAATAAAGTTGAATCGGTTTATCCCAGGAACAATTGCAAATGACCCTAAATTCTGACCAATGTAATGAACTTCTACTTGTACCACAAGTCCAACTTCAAAGGCTTCCTCTTACAATTGTATGTCCTTTACTTATTTGGGCTCATTTTCCCACACGACAAGTAATATCAGAAGCAAAAACGACCTATGTTACGATGACAGGAAATTGTTTGGTTTCATTGCGACCAAGCAAAATAATTATTATTTTCCTTCTCATGCGTTTTGAACCCAATATGTCTCTCCCAGTTTTAATTTTCATGTGGCTATTTAACAAATGAAAATCGCAATTTTGTTGGATGTCGTTTAAAAATTCATTTTCAACATTATTTACTTTGAAATAAAACCATTTTGGGAAGGAATAAGAAACTGTTTATAACTACATATATAAGTATATAATAATATAGCTAATGCAGGAGTCACAACATTGTTGAAGTGCAAAATCAATTTGAATTGTCAATTCAAAACTATTATTTTTTTGTTTTAGAACTCAGAAATCGCAATTTGACCAAATGCATTTGTACCCAACTGGAATAAATGATGGAATTCCTCTATATCCGACCATGAAATTCAATTTATCAATCGCATACCACACATTATTCAATGAAAAAATCTTCATCTAGGGGTGCCCAGAAAAAATTCCAATAGAGGACTACAAATAAAAATTGCAGGAAATTTCTATCGACTCCATTTATTCATTCAACAGCAGCAAGTAGTACGTCGAGAGCGAGAAATGAAAAAGCATTCACTGTCAGGTTAGGGGTTGAAGATGGAGGATTGAATTTCTCTGCGAATAATTTCATTCTTATTCAATTCGATTTTAATTTGAGTTCAAATGTGTTCGAAATGTGATCAAAACACAACATGACAAATCCTATTGAATTCAGCATATTTTATCAATAATAAAAATTCATCCAATTCTTTACCAATTCCATTATATAATAGGTTTCTATTTATTGTGATACCCTCCTCTCTCATCTTATCGCTATACTTTTTGTTTGCCCTTCCTTCACATTGTTCATTTCAAATTCCACATGTTTTTTTGCATTTTTGTAATGTGTTTTTTTTCAGCTACTGTCTTTCTCCAAGTCGCTCTCGGTGCCACTGAAACATACCGATATCATTTTAAATGGAACGTAGGAAATTCCATTTGCATGTCATTAAATTTTCCATTTTTCGTTGTCCTCGCTCCAACATAGGATACTGGTGGCTCCCTTGATGTGGCTTTATGGTCATATATAATAATAGAAAATGCTACAAAAAAATCTATCTATTTTAAAGCAAAGTAATGTGACAGCCTTCTCCAAAATTTATTGAAGAATGTGAGGCTAAAATGGTGAATTTTTCCTGATATTAAAAACGCCAATCAATTAAAGCGCAAAGTACATACTTGCTTCCTGCTCGGATCTGCTCTTCTTTGCTCAGAAATCGCTACATACATCCAACATAGAAAATTAAACATCATTAACAAGCTTCATTAATACCCGCTCTTGTACACTCTACTCGGTACAACGTATTACATTTGCGGCAAAGTAATATTGACATGGAATCGACTTGGGTTCTCGGAAGCAAGTAAAGGGCAGGAGAATGGATGGCTGATCAAAAGTACACATAATAATAGACTTTGACATCTTGTCGATTTTGCAAGCAGCCAAACTGACAAAACATAATATTTGCAAATCGGAAATGTCTTAATAAAACCACAGAATTTTCTCTGACGTGGGCGATAAAGTAGAGCTTTTCATCATTGTTTGTTGACATCAATATTCCCGTGGAGAGAACATAATCTACAATCAGGAAAAATTTAATCCAATACAAGGAGAGCAACACCTTCCTCCATCCCCTTCAATCCTAGCAGTTTTGATCCCCGATATCAAGCGATTCAAATTAAAGTTAAACTGTTTGCTCCAGTAATAATAAAGTATATAAATAAATATCAAATTCTAGGAACGATAAGAAAAGATTCCTTTATTATGGTCCGATTCGTTGCCAAGTGACAAGGAGAAAGATTAATTTTTAATATCATATCTCTTCATTTAATATCATTGTTTACATTTTGTAACTGAGAATTAATTTAACTGCGTCACTAGAGAAGTACACGTTTTTAATTAAAGTAAAACATTCATTTTATGGAATATATGTATGAAACCCAGTTGAAATGAATTGGCTTTATATTAAAATTGTAAGGTCATACTAATCGGTAAAGTTTTACTTTTGAAACCTGAATTGATATAAATAAAATATCGATCGAAAATACCTTCATAAATAAATAAAAAACATTTTAATATTTTTCTTTCTACAAGCCTCAGACTTCACATCAAATATCTAATATGAGATGAGCATGGAAGAGCTCCTGATTACTTGTGTTTGATTGGAATTACGGACGAGTGTACATTTGCTTGACCCGTACTCATACAAATACAAACATAATGGAAAATAAATTTTGTATTTTTAAGAAGAAAATGACTACAAGTATACCCAGTGCTGTAGTTGGTGATGATGATGGGAAAAAGGCGGCCGGAAAATGTTTATTTACTCTTGAACCCACGCAATGAAGCGTGCCACAGAATTTAGACCCGTTCGTCGCCTTTTCCTCCCCACTTTCTTTGTGTAATGGCACAATTGATAGTTTTTAATAAATAAATAAATATACACGGTCAACCGAACATACTAGAGCTCTGATTTTCCGATCCAGCAACCTCATTGAAAATTTAGACATTGAAGTCAAATGGGAATTTCAGGCAAAATCGAGAAGCGGGGCCCATGTGATCTTGGATTTTCTCATAAACCCTTCTTTCACCGCCATCAATTTTACATCGGTTCGCTGAATGAAAAATGAAGTTTGGTGACCCCATCTGAATTTACAACTTTCCTTGTCTGCACTTTTGTACTTACGACGTCGGCGACGACGGCTATGGAGAGTGCATTTCTATCTCTGTTTTATGATCATTCCAATAATTACCTGAAAAGAGAAAAGAAAAGATTTTTACCAAATTGTAATTATCTAGGCGAAGAAGTACTGCAAAACAATAAAGCTATAGAGCCCCGCCAATGTCTTTCCTACTTCAATGTAGAATCGTAATATAAATTATTTCAGCGCATCCTTTCCTAATTTTTCAAGTGGAATAAACATTAATTAAAAGAACCATATTCCCAAAGCACTCAATTGGCTCAGTGCCAATTCCGTTCTCCTTCTCACTCTCACCGCTTTTCACATAAAAATGAGCAATATGTATGCCACTGGCCAAGAAGAAGATTGAAAAATGATAATAGATGAAATCCACGATTTATGACCAGTTTCAATGGGAGCTGCCCGCCATCGTTCCTTTGGTTCATCTCATGTTCAATTAGCCACTTATCCAGCATTTCTCAACTGTTAAAACGTGCTCAGCTCCTCGAATCCACCACCGATCATAAATTCTTCAAATTCAAACTTACATGTGTGACCAATATAAAGTAATAGCTTCAAATACTCTACGATGCCATTTATTTAAAACTTTAATTTTATGACACTTCAAGAATCATTGTAATTTAGGAAAACCTAACTACCTTCATTTTATTTTATTTTAGATTATATTCTATACTCATTTCCATAATCAATTCAATACTTCAAATAATCACATTTCGTACAATTATTATAAATATTATACAATAAAATATAAATGACTATTTGATTTTGAAATGGATTAATGTAAAGTTTGTTTTCCTTTTAAAAATAGACTTTTACACGCGAATAAATTGACTAATTCTATATTTATAATCTAGAAAAACACATCATGCGTTTTACTACCGGCACACATGGTGGTGATTATTCTTCAAACAAATTGCTTTATTAATGTACCAAAATTAAGTAAATTCGAATTAAATTTGCAAATGTCGCTATAGCTGATTCCAGAACTATGCCGGAGTTTGTTTTTCCAATGAATTAAAAATAATCACTCAACATTAAATCCAACATGTACATACAACATGTATGGAGGTGATTAGTATAATTTAATTATCTGTTCAGTAAGTAACAGCCTCCAAAACATGTCTTTATTATTTACCTTATTAAATGATGTTACACTAGTACAAACAGAAATCCTAAGTTCACTAGTAAGTAATGTCATTATAATTTGGATGAATAACAATCTCAATGTCGTGAAATCACGTTTAAGTTATTAATTCATCTTTGTAGTTCTTTATAAAACAACGTGTTTAATACGAGTATTTAAAAAAAAAGTTTAAAACAATTTCGAAATATTGATATGATAAAGAAAACTATTAATAAATGGATTGTTCGAAAACTGTATTAATTATGAAGCCTACATCATTAAATAAGATTTTGAGCATTATTTATTTCAAAATATATTGTAAATTATTAGTTTTCTGATACTTGTAATAGTTGTTGATTAACTAAACTTTGAAAGTAATATAAAGCTAAAATAATATTGAAATAGAATAACTTGTACAATGATATAATTACTTGATTATCTAATTTGCATCACACAGTGATTAATTATAAATAATTTAAAAAAATAACACCAATTAATTGAAATGGAATTGCCCAGCCACATGTATGATTAGTAGAGTTAAAAATCACGATGTTGAAGTCATCTCAAGTAAATACATTTACCTGAAATAATGTAAACAATGCACAATTACAATTTTAAGATAATATGTTTTATCTAACAACAAAATAGAACGATATTGTTCCATTTTTTTTATTGTATTGTGTTTTGTTTACATTTAATAATTTAAACACAATTTATTTCACAAAGCGCATTTGACTCGTCGACCTTCATATCAGGATCAGATCCAAGTATAGACCTAATAACAATATGGGGGGTTTGTACACCATTTGCAAACAAACAAGAAAAAAATCCGCATAAACGCCAAACAATTTTGTTGATTATAACGCGTTTGCTTAGCTTCCAAACCTGTTGGAATTTTTTGGCGATTCGGTCAGAATTTTTGCGAAAATAAAGGCCCTTCATAACAATACACATTGGCACGGCAGTGAAATTCAAAATCCCCACAGCCACGACGACCACGAACCAAACGTATGGAGATATGATTAAACATTCGACGTGTCTTTTGCATAAAATATTAGCACCACCCACTTGCGAAAACCAAAAAATACAGGAAACATAAAAAAGAGGAATAAAGAAGTGTTGTGTTCTTTTTCGGTACGACATATCCATATATGGAAAAAATGTACAAATTATAGATATTTTTAATCGCAAATTTAGATAAAAGAGGTAATGTATTTTAATATCGGTTGGTTGCATTGGGATAGGTTGAGAGATCACCTTTAACGGTTAAAATTGCGCAAAATAAACAACCTGGCGTCGGTCATAATTTATATTTTTTATTATTACCAATCTTTGATTTTTTGCTCAAATCAAATGAAAACAATAAAAAAACGATTCCACCTCGCTATCTCTCTCTCTCCCTGTGATGCGAATGACATCATCAACGAGAATTTTTTAAATTAACGTTTGAGAGCCGCTGAGATACTATAATAAAAATTCCAAAACTTGTTTTCGCTCTCTCGTTTTTCGTTAAGTGAGCTTTGTTTATCTTTTCGTGGTTTTACCTCTGCACTGTTCTTCTCCCCATTTCCCATCCATCCAACCGTATCATGAATTGTTTGGTAGTGGGCCAAGACAGCGACCAGCTTGAGGAGGGGGGATTGGTTAGAAGATGATGGAAGAGCGAATTTTTGGCGGGTTCGGTAATCACTAACTTTTAACGGCCAAAATAATGCGACTCGACCACGAGGTGAGTGGAAACCGGTAAACAAAAACACAAGCTCACTACGGCGTGGTTTCAGATTCAAATTTAAGACTCTCGATGGCTGTTAAATTTGAACTGGAGAGTTATTCGGAATCTATCGAATTTCTTTTCCGATTTCAATTAAGATTTCATTCACTAAAGTCGAGAGGTTCCCATGTTCAGCAACATTTTATCGGGTCATTTGCATAGTTTCATTAATTAAAACCAATTATATATGAGAACTGAGGTGCTGACTAACATGGCAAATACTTGAATGACTCTTCGATGTATTATATTGAAAGAGTGAATAAGGTCTCAACACAAAATGCATTCAAAGTTTCTCTGAGTCAATTTTTATTTTTGGAATTCTGTCTCTACTAATAGTCAAATCTACAGTTTTTGACCATAAAATGACATCTTGTTTACGTGTCTTTATCCAGCTTTATCCAGATTATAGTAGTTCTTAATAAGTGTAGGACAGTAATCGTAGATATTTGTAAACGATTACAATTGTTATTTCCAATAATTATCGTCAATCTGTTAATCGATTATTAAATTATGCAACTTGGATAAAAACGAGTATTTACATCATTGAATATTACAAAAAAAATAATAAAACGACCAGGAACAATACCATAACCACTTTAAACCAGAAACAACCGCATCTTCCGTAACCTTGATTTTTCTGCCAAATTGGAAAGAAAATTATAAATGCAATTTAAATCTAAACATCAATTTACGCCTTTGTTCGGAAAATAATAAAAAAAAAAACAACAGCATAATCCTATTCTTCTCTCCATACTGACATCATCGGCATTAGTGATTATTTGTTGCACAAAGATTATTAGATTTTGCATGGCATTTTATTAGTTTGTATAACCTTCGTTTTTATGTTATGCCCATTCTTCATAAGAAATAGATATAATAATAGCACAGCTTTATTCGAGTAATACAATATAAGTAATTGTTATAAAATTATATCTCAATTTAAGAAAGAGAATTATAATAATATATAACATCATTCAATAGTTTTATATAAAAAATATTAAGATTATGTTTAATATCCGTAAATCACGACTACATCATCGCCATCTTTGCAGAATCCAGGGCAATTAAGTGAATGGTCTTAATCTTTTTCAATTATTACTTTAAACTGACAACGACAGTCTCCAGTTACAATTGAATTACGAATCCCATTCAACGGTAGTTGCAATTTTAAATTCGTAAACATCATACATACATAAACACACACAGCAACTTTGCCGAGAAATCATGAATGAAACCAATTTTCTATTGCACAATACTTGGAGTAAAACGATTATGTGCAAATAGCTGCCGAGCGAGAGATAATCGCAATCGAATTAATGTAAATTTTTTCAGCTCGTGTCGAGTTGCATTTTTCAATCAATTGCATCTATAGTATTTGTCGAGAGGTGGAGGAGGGAAGCAGAGGGAGGAGAGGGATGCAGCTCAAGTCAGATTTTATAGTAACTTTTTAAACAATAACAATGCGAACCAAATTAAGCGTATCTCAGTCTATTTGTGATAAATTTTTGCATCACCACTACTGTACCGAATGACTCATTTCCTCTCGTCGCAGCTTGGGTTTATTTTGAATTGTTCTTAAATCAATTTCATTTTGTTTGAATTCCGATTTTATTCATACTTTATCGATTTTTGATTTATAATTTAAATTATTCAATTGTTCCTTCTACCTGTCGTGGTTTGTTCCGCTGTTGATTGCCAAAATAACATACACTTTTATTTGACGTGCATAAAAATGCTGTCGCTTCACTTGTTGTTATTACAAATTCAAATTAGTCAGTGCAATCGCTGGCACAAAGTCGTTCCCTTTTTCTATCCATCAAAGCCATTTATTCCAGGGGCCTCGTCTGCTGCAGTACAAACATGAATTTATTATTGAAATGTCGGTTCAGACAGACGAAACAACGTACGTACTGTATAATCAACTACTATCAGGTGCATTATCCATATTTTTAAAACACTGTTGAATATGAATATTACTCCAATCTCATTTTAAGATTAAAAATTACACAATATATATTTTTTTCTATATTTATCCAGATTTGGATTTCAAACAAAATCTATAGTAATAATATTCTAATTATCATTTTTAGGTTCCGTTTTATAATGATTAATAATTTCATTTGTAGACTTACATCATAAGTGATTTCACATAATTTTTGTGCCAAGTAATACATCATTTGTGGACATAAAGTGGAAAACTCTTAATAGATAAGAAATTGTTGATAAAAATTTCCACTGCTCATTTGGTTTGATTAAAAGTTCTTGATAAAATAACGATAAATAAATATAGTTAAAAATGTAATTCCAGCAAATCATGTTTGAAGATAATAAAATAAAATGAAATTATCTTGAAATTTATAAAAAAAAATTCTCTTATCTTGCATGACCAAACCAAAAATAGAAAGATTCCATAAACTGAAATGACTAATGAAAATAATTAATGTCAATTTCATTCAAATTTAATTATTATTTAAACTATCTTGAAATCGACAGATGAGTGTTTCCTGAATCCGATCGGAAATTCCACATCGGGTCTGGCTCATTACTAAAAACCATACTGGAAGTGATTAATCAATAAAGCGTAATTAAAACATCAATTCAGTTCAGAATGTCCATCTTGATCGTGGCTATAGTAAATGGAAGACTGAATGGGATAACGATGGGAAATGATCAGAATAAGACGCGATAATAAAAATATTAGAGTAGAAGAAAGGGAAACGACGGAGCTAATGAATGTGATCACGGTCTTCTGACTCATACAAACTATTTTTTTTATTAGTCACGACTTAATTACGTTTACTACTGGGACCTCTAGTCATCGTTACGATCATCAGAGCAATTAGGCGAGTAGTAACCATGGGCCATTCATCCATTCATTCATAGTGTTTATTAATTGGCAATTGACCTGTTTGACTTCAGTGATCCCCAAAATCGAACCTTCCATAACACTGTGTCAAAAAGCAGAAATTGTAAATTGATTTAGAATCTGATTCCATCGCCCATATTTGACTTCAAATCCCCTTTTTAATAGTTTTATCATCATACCATGCTTACATATGCATGTTGCATTTAGCAATTACTAATATAATTAAACTCAATTTGACGAATGTTAAGTGCTTAATGAATTAATAAAAAACCAAAATTCCATATTCATTTTTTCATTGCTTTATCTCACTTTGGCAGAGTTCAAACAATTTGGTAAATGTGGTCCACACTCCACATAATGTGAGTGCTTCAGAATAAAATGGTATATATTGAATGCCGTCATCATCATCATCTCTCTCTCTCTCTTTAAAGCCAACCAGTGTCAATTGAAAGTGTATCTCCCAGTGACACCACGAACATGGGGGTGTTGTAATTACAAAGATTAACAAAGGGGTCAATTTGGTCTCTTTTTTCGGTCAATCATATTACAAACTAATATCCATTTTGTATATTGTGAATAACCAGTATTATTTCCCAGTATTCCAGTAATGAATCATAAGAAATCGTTATCAAATTATGGCAAAATTACACACACTATTTAAGAGGAATTCCCATAAATGATATCACTTTAAAGAAAATAACACAATAGAAGAATTTCAAGTTAAATATTTAAACGCCAAAAATATTTTCCCTTATTTCGTTGAAATACATTTTAATATCGACTTATTCATATTTCATCCCCTGCGGAAGTAAACATAAAATGTATAAAGAATAGTCATGTCCTTGAAGCCGAAAAATTCGTAATTGAGCAAAAAGTAGGGCATGTCTTGACATTTCTTTTTTCATCTTCAATATATCCTGAATATTAAAACAAATTAATGGAGGAAAAATATTTAAGACTTGGGGAGACATCAAGTCCGCCTCCACACTTCGAATCCAGTTAAATCACAAGTCTGATGGATGGATAAATGAGTGGCCTGTCGTTGATGACGATAATGATGAGTTCCAAAGAGATAACATTAGTCCTTTGTAAAATTTCTAGTTAATATATTACTCAATCATTGATTCTTATTACCATTTTTTACTACATTTATTTAATCGTACTTTATTAATGGTTTTCTTCATATACTGAATTCAATATCCATGAAGCAGATAACAAAGCGGAAAAAATTAATAAAGTCTACGACATTCAGCATCCTTCTTAAAGTGGTAGCCATTTTCCCCCAATTGACTGTTTATTCTTACTTATCCTTCAAAGTTCTTCATGAGAGAATAAAGGTTATTAATATGATCAGGAACAATTGCCGTTGTCAAAATAGGCTATTTATTATCCAATAAAGTCTTCTTTGCCCCCCAAAAAATGGAGCTTCTTTGGGGGAATTTCCCTGTTTTCCAAATAAAACATTATTCCTGGATAAAATTGGTCTATCATCTCCCACCACTTTTTCTACTGCTTTTTATCCTATCTATTCTTCTATTTGAAATTTAAATCAAATTCTATCGATACTCATTGGGTTTCATCTCTTAGTCTATAGGTGTATAGACGGATGGCTGAATGGACGGAATAAAGAGAAGGCGAAATCAAATTAAAAATAATTCGTTGGATACCCTTAACATACCCCATATTAAGGGTAATAAACTTAATTTGCCCTTTCCATTATCCGTCGCCCAGCATTATCCACGGATGCTGTATACGCCTTCGACAAGGCTACATCCATACATACATACATGATGGTCCTGGCTACTAATACGAATATAAATGGTATACCATTTACTGTTGATTGTGTTATTTATAATTTATGGACAGGAGGGGAGAGGCGCGCAAGAAAAGAGAAAAGCACTATACATTTGTGTATAATGGGTACACAGAATGGGAGAAAAATTGAACCAAACAAAATAAATATCAAATTAGTCCAGCATCCGTAGAAAAAGTCTTTCATTTAATTTCATTTAGCCAATTCCAATTCTTTGTATTCCAGTCAAGACATCTGCTGTTGCCGATGCTACGGCTGGAGCTAATAGTAAGAACAACAAACTTTTGTTCTAAATAATTTACAACAGAAATATACCACAATTTAGTCCTAAGCAAAATATGTGATATTGTTAAACAAGAATAATAAATTGAGAATACTCCCTTGATATCATAGGGGTGAATATTCTCAGAAAGGTGAACTAAATTTAATACTAAAGTAGGTCATATAACAATTCCCACGCTACCAAATTATTATTTTAGTATTATTTTATCATATAAATATAAAATGCAAAAATTATTAAACACTGTATCAATTTATAATTAAATTTATTTTGCAATATCATGGTCCATTCATAAAATCAACTCGAATTACCCAGAAATTAAGCCGGACAGATTTATAGCATAGGCTCTATTAGCCCCGGAACCACAAAACCTCAATGCTCACGCTATTTCATAAACAACTGTCAGTGCCAGATAATTTTGGTAAATTAAATACCAATCACCTGTTATGGGTAGATTTACATGGCCCAATGAATAAACTAGACTATAGAACAATTAGAAACATGTATTAGCTGCTAATTAATGAAGTGAAAAATCACCACTCCAGTACATCCCTTTATCTATAGCCTTAATCCTATTTAGCAGGTTTAACTGTCAGCACCGATTTGGCCTAATATCATATTACAAATCTACCGTTGCCATAAGCCCCCTCGTACCTTTTTCAACCCCTATATACAATATCTTTCAATGCTTTACCATTCAAATATGAATTCAATTTTTATATATTATTTATTCGCTCGCTTATTTGCAGTTTTCAGGACGTTTCCGGCATATTTTCCATTTTTGTTAATTTCACTACCCCAATATAACGTTTCGCAATGAGTAAGAAATGTGTTTAATAGTCATATACATAATTTCACGGAAATTATATGTGCAATTATATGATTTATTCTTGACACAAAAATCATGTTAACATTTTTGACTTTAAACATCCAAAACATGTTGTTGTTTATCAGTTTTTAACGAAAATCATTGTTGAATCTTTATCAACTAAGGCTGATTAAAAGTGAAATGGAGATAACTTAAAGTTTATAGAATTTATTTTCAAACATATACATAATTTTTTATAAAGTTGGTGTTACTATTAACACATTGACCCCAAACGAATAGTGGCTTTATTAGATATATAAAACTACCACAGTAAGCCAACTGTTTTAAAAGACGATCCCAGTCCAAATTGCTTAATTACACACAAATTCTAATAAATTATATAAACAAGCTTTTGTTAATAGCCGTACTTAGAGAGATCTAACATTAGAGTCCATTAAAACACCATACACTCATTCCTACCACCACAACGATCCTGAATTTGGGCTTTAGAATTAATTTAATTTAATTTGCTTTGTCTTTTAGAACATGTACGTAGTATGTACATTTGATCTGCAATTTAGAGTACTTGCAATGATGCCATAGTAATGAAAGCATTAATTTTAATGTTAAATTAAGTTATGTATGTGCACAATAATAGCAGAAATTACATTATGAATTATTGGATTAGAGAACAGACAATCCTCCTCTTGCAATGTATATTTCTAATTGAAATTAGACAAGATTTTAACAATCAGAGTCTAAAAATAACAAGAAGCAATGATTCTAAATTTAAGATAAACTAATCATTATCTTTAAAAATTATAATTGTGCCATTTAAAAAGCAATCACGTCCAAAATTGGGATGTTTATGGATTCCTCATATACATTTATTATGATTATTTGCAAATACTATTTTTGATGTAATACTTGCAGAGCAAGGTAATTTATTTTTTAGTACTGAAACATTGTGTGTAATTTAAATCATGGTTGTTTCCTTAGATGTTGGAAAATAAAAATCCACTCAAAGTATTTGAATAATTAAATGCATTTAAATTTGCAAATATATAAATTAATATGCTTTTTGTAGCATTTGTGGTTAAATTAGTAATGATATATGATTCATTTATTTGCAAATTCTCCATTTAACAAGGAAATTCCTTTTGGCATATAGTAAGAAGTAACATTGAAAAAAAAAATCATTTAAATAAATATTAAATAGACGAAATGACAACTAGAATACAATTGCCAATTATTTTGCTACACTTGACCGACGTTGAATTATATTAAATTCCTTTCTTTTGCATTGGTTTAATTATAAGAAATTCAATTGTCATTAATACCGAACAATACTCTCTTTTTGATCTTTGAATTTGACTTGGTATTAGACGGTTCTGAGAATAATGCTAAATATTTGTACCATAAACAAGATTCGTTCTTATCAGAGTGAAATTAAATTGGAATGCTTTGTGGGACAAAACAGTTGTGTAATTTTATAATATTCATTCACATATATACTTATGGTTTGGAAATATGTATTCGAGAGTGGGTTTATCTAATTTAATCACTTCAGCACACATCTATTTACTCTCCTCTGTAGCGGCTTGCATCTACGCATGAACAAAAGTCAAATGTATAATTTCGCTGAACAAATTTAACAGTGATATCACGCTTTATCACTAATACTCGTACATAAAAAAGTGCCGTGACTGAATAAAATAATATAACCGGCGGCGACCAGCCAAAAACAACAAGTGTTTGCAAAATATCAAACATTCATATCATCCTCGAATAAATGGCAATGACGGAATCCTGTCTAGATTGGGACTTTGCAACAAGAACAAAAAAGTGGTAGTAGATGAAAGGATGCTGTCAAATTAACATTTTCTCATTTCGGGTCCATTTTTGTACAAATTGGAATTTACTCAACGACATCTCGTGACACTACGCGATTCTGACGTTAATTTATAGTGTCCACATACCATTAACTATTATTTAGGTGTTGTGTGTGAATTAAAGATGACACTATATTGTTGACGAAATGTTCCCTTGACATTGAGATTGAGTGGATATTTTCACTTTCCGCTTCGTGTCTCCACCATTTGCCAATCCATTCATCTAGAAATATCTAGCGTTATTCTCGGTGTGAGTTATTTTTTATTCTGACTTTGATATAAAATAATGAAAGACATCTAAGCATACATAAATTTACGACTTATTTTTATACCATCAGCAGCCCCCCATCTGAACACCATTAATTCTTCAGTGGTGTCCCTGAAATATGGGATTTTCTCCCGACGACAACGGAATCTCTCGCCATCTTTCCTTCGCTTTCGGCTGAGGTGAAAGTGCACTGCCAACCACAATTAATCTCAATTTGTCAATATTGCTAGTCTGGCGTCTTTATTTAGAATTGAATCATCATATTTTACCCTCAATGCAACGGAAGTGGAACTTAAATGAGAAGATAGAGAAAAATGTTTAGCATTCCTACGTTACTGATGATTAGTTTTCTACAGCTTCATAGTCGAGGTATTGATTGTATTTGTGTGTGTTTTTTTCCACTTCTGAAAACCATTCCTACCGGAAAATTCCAGTTCAAATCGACGCCGATAATAGTTTACCGCGAAAATCGCCTCTTGTTATCACAACTGGAATGTGTGTTTCATTTTTAAAAATAAGCATCCTAGATAACAGGTATTTTCATTCGGAACGAGGAGAGGGGTCTCCGATTAATATTTCATTTCACATTTGTGTACACACGTAGTTATTCATGTGTGTTTAAAACAGAATAGATAAAACTCCAATTTGTAATCAATTGCAGTTTAAATTTTTGTTTACCCTTCTTATCAACAATGTGCTAGCGAATTATACAAAAGTACATATAAGCTGGTTGAGGGAAAAAAACTGGTGACCACGGCTCCAAAATAAACATCAAATATCGTACTGATGATGAGTTAACCTGCACGCCAACCCAAACATACCTACGTATATGATATTCCACCGTCCAAACCAATTAGCTTAATTTGCAAATGATTGTCTACGGGGCATCGGCTTTTTTCACCAAGCTTACACAAGTAAACGATGACAACAGCCGGCTGATTATGATAATTATTTTTTCATACACTTTCTCTGCACCTCTGTCGCGATTTTTACCATTTGTTTTTTGTCCATCCAATTAAAGAGCTACTATAGTCGCAAATTTCAAACATTTTTCTAACCGGTTTGTCTCATGCGCTCCGAATATCAAAGACACACTTCTGCTCTTATGAAATGTGGAAAAGTACCTCCCTTGATAACAAGTTATACTAGTTTGTGATCCAAATCGGTCACCTTCATGCATTTCGATGAAATCATACCCGTCCCAATGCCGCCGCACTGTGCAATTTATCAAGAATGACTAATCTATAAACGGTTAATCAGCAGTTCTCAGAACTGTTTCGCAAAGTCTACAACGAACGTTGCTATTCATAGATAAAATTAAAAATACATGCATATACGAATATGTATGTACGTTAAGCATCACATTGTAGTTCCGAAGTGCCAGATTTGCACAAAAAATTATACGAAAATTCACATACACGTTCATTTAAGCGAGTACCTACAATTGGCCATTACATAATACTGTTGATTGTTGATCAGTGCGGCATGGAATGGAATGCCGTTTATACGGGCTGTTTTGTTTTTACCGGCCTTTTAAAGTCGGCTGTGTTTTCAAACAATTCTCACGCACACCACTCTGCTGGGTGCAAAAATTAAATATAGCCATGACAACTGTTACTTTTCGCCGATATATCTTGAGTGGATAATGATTGTGACTTTTTTGTGTTTTGTGACACACAAAATGTGCAATCGACAGCCCATCTTCTTGTCGTGTACATTTAATTTTCACACCGAATGCCACGCTGATTTTTGTAAAACTGTTCGAATTTTAAATTGGTGAAAGTTCCAATTTTGACCTTATCTCGGCGCTACAGCAAGCATAATAATAACCTAAGGCGAGCGCTGTGTAAAAACATAAACAAAAATCTCAATCTCATGAAGTCATCCGATGTGTTGCCCAAAAACTGAGAGGAGGGAGAACAGTGAGATCATGGATTGCAAACTCGATGTTTTGGCAATCCGAAAAATGACGCTAAGACGAAGAATATTTATGAATCACTAAATAAAGTTGTAAGCGTAGATGACCAACTGTTGAATAATTAACCGTTCTACTCAGGTATTTTGAATCACTAGCCAAGGTCAGATAAATAGTAAATCTAAATGCCATTTAAAGACCAAACCCAAGAACTGCATACACTTAAGGTACTTTAAATCTTTCACAACATCCACAATATTGCAAAGTAATTGCAACATTCCGTTCATTTGGCATTCCAATGGTTACTATGTGGACTGTGAACTATAAGATGCTCAAGATTATTGTGTATATGTGCCCATTCAAGTATGATATACATCAAATGGAATCAATGGAATAAAGTGCAATATATATTGCTATATAGACAAACTGGAGAATTGCATCGGAATCTAATTAAGAATGACATTCTTCCACTCTCCGCTACAACAGTATCGTATTTGTTTCGTCATTCTGGCTGGTCATGGAACTGGTTTCAAGTGATGATGATGATTAAAGATGTCGTCCGATCCAGTGGACAATACAAGTGGCTCCCTTTTGATTAATTGAATTGGCAATTACAATATTCGATTAAACGTATTCGCTAACAAATTAAATTGCCTTACTTATGAAGATGGGAGAGAGACTCTCGGTTCAAAGTTTAAATCCAATTCTTCAATGGCATGCAATTACTCTGCTCTTCTTCATTCCATCTTCTCTCGGACGTCATGTAGGTCGTCTTTCATATGTATATATCATTGCAGAAACAGACAAGCGACAGACTAAAGCTCTGATGGGTGATGATCTAAGCGCCTCCGAACCGACCGAAATTCGCTGGATAAATATGTGATGATTCCAATCCACATCAAACGTGTAATTTGTAACATCAACAATTTTTCTATTTGTCTGTGCTTGTGAGTGTGTATTTAGACAAGTCCTAATAGAATTAAACTGCCATATGTACACATATGTACGCCTTCTCATTTTGCGCGCAGTTCCAGTACGATGGTTGTAGAAAACCACATTGGCAAATTACGAGGTGTATAAAAGCGATAATCGAATTGATTCAACCCATTCATGACTGAGCGCTTGTTCCTCGTTCTTCGTCCCACTGCTGTGCTGCCTATATGATGCTCATTGACATTCAATACGACGAGATACGGTTTTTTATCCATTCTATCTCTAGCTCTCTCTCTCCCTCTCTCCCTTGTAATTCGATGACACATCATGCATCACATTGTGACTTTGCCTCATCAACTTCAGGTATAGAGGAGGCAAAACAATAAATAATAACAGCAACAGAGCTGAACATGTGTTTGTAATTTTATACTAAAAGTGCACATACTCTTTTGATCGTAAATTGGCTTCATTTGTCGCACATGTTAGTACACAAAAAGTGTGCAGCACACTATTTGAACCGCCATCCTTCTTCCATTGAGAGTTGTTGCCACTGTACAGAAGAGTCACCACCGCCGCCGCCGCCATGAGAAAAATACTTGAGCCATCAATAAACTGAAGTCAAATGGAATTAGTAAAGAGGAAATTGAATTAAAATCACATTTTGGATCGGATTTCATTCAAGTCTCTCTTGGTTGCAATAATTTGATTTTCCACTCTGCATCAGGGCTGGACAGTTTTGTCAAACCCTTATAATACAAATATTAACCAAATATCACAGCAGACATATAATTATTGGAACCACTTCTGAATCTACTCCATTGTCTTCCCACACAAATCCAAATCGCTCTTGATTCCAGCAACGTCAACGTAATCTCTTGTCTGGCATCAGATCTTTCTCCTCCTCCTCCATTGTCGATCACGCTGATGTTTTAATTACTTCTTGAAAGACATGAATGCCTCCTTTTATCCCGCACTACAAAATGCCAGTAGTTTCGTCTTTTAAATAATTGATGATATAACGGCGACGGTTCGTCTTTTTTGACACTTCCAATTTACAGGGTCAAAGTGGGAACCCTTTTTATTTGTCTTTAAATTCAAAGAAATATTTGTAGTACCATGAAAACCACGTGGCCATCGTATTTTTAAATGCATCTTAACAATTTTCTCTTTGTTAAGTGTACGTGTGTATGGGTGTTGTGACGCTCACTGGTTGGTCCCAATGCTGCCAAGAAGTGAGTCGGAGTTTTTGGGGGCAATGAACGAACGCACCGTGAAGACCTTTTTTGTAAACAAAACACATAACCAGCCATTCACGGAGCGTCACTTGTTATTTATTCAGTTTTCTCATTTTCGAAATCAAATTTGAACACCTCAATGCAGAGACAATGAAGACGGTCCAACATTTTTTCGGCATAAACTATTAAGCAAGAACCATTCCTTTGTTCACTTTTTTTTTCTTATTTTTACAGAACGTAACCATTTACAGGCGATAATCCGATCAATTGGCTTAAATGTAGTTACTAGAAGAATTCTCAATTCCCATCAGGTGCTTATGGGAATGACTTTCCTGGCCGGTGTGAATTTCGTCATAAACTTTACACCTTTTACAACTCCTTAACCTGTTAACTTTTGATGTGTGTGTATGTATTATTATAGACATGGCCATTTGAACCGCCATCTCTATCTCTCACTAGCTATCCTCCAACAACCCCAAGTGATAATCATTTTATAAAATTATTTTCAGGCGAATAAAAGAATTCCAATGACAATAATAATAGTCAATTTAATAACCGAATTTATTGATGCCATTAAACCGTTTATTGTTCCTCATACAGACAGGACTTTATTATTATTACCATTAAACAGCGCCGACTCCCGTAAGCTATTCTAGAAAATCCCCCTCATAAGCTCCAACACCTCTCTAACCTTCTCTCTGGACTCCCTAGTTGTGGATTATCAAATTGCCCAGTCCTGGCGACATAAAGACCTAATATGAATTGAGAAGTCTCTTATGCAAGATAAAATTAATTGGATAATATTAGACAGTAAATCTTTTAGGTTATTAGAATTAATAGGTAAGGGCTTTATCATTAATCTATTATCGTATTTATTCACAACCAATTCAAATGAATTTTATGTGGGCTTTAATTATTGAAGAATTTAACAGCACTTTCAATTTTTAAAAAACGCCTCAATACAACTATCTTGACCGAATTCCGGAGATTTTCGTTCCAACACTTTTAAATTATTTGACCGAATAGGTGAAGAAGAATTCGAACAAAACAAACGCACAAATCATGAAATTACTTAAATCTCGCCTATATCTCTTCTCTCCTGCCGACATCACTTTAATAGAAATAATATTCAAATCGATTTCCAGCTCTCTTCTATTCAAACCAATAACAAGTTTCTTCTAATCGGGTATAGTTCGAATACCTGATACTAACTCTGTTTCCCCCAATCCATTAAATCTCCCATATTTGGGTATATGGATGGTTCTGTGTGCGTGTCAATTTTCCTCTCACCGACAATGAGTGTAAATTTTTAAGGCAAACAACGGTGAACCAGTAGACACTGGTTAACATGTTCCCTAATCAGAATTTATTGAATTTTTAATGGGTCCCTCCGCCTCGCATCTCTCCTTGTCATTGTCTCTCCACCACATTTATAAATATCCTAAATGTGCGCCTGTGTGTTTGTCTGTAGGTTTTATTTTAACGTCAAAACATTTATCTTAACTCGGCCTCATTCGCCCATCCCTGTTACCAGTCTCCCCGTTCCCCCTGAACAGCGTACCATATAATCCAAATCCCAGTAATCCGATGAAAAATGTTCTTCCAACCTGATCCGTGTCGCGCGCGCTCCTTTATTGTTATCATTGTGTGTTGATGCTTGTGGATTTGGGGGGTGTAGGGTCGGCTATTCTCTTTACATTATAGTTATCGATCCGACCACAGTACAGGTTATCAGCAAGAAAGACGGGGGACGCTGACATGGCTAATTAGCAATTTTAGCAGGCTCAGATTAGTCAACTTTGTGAACAAAAATGATCATCGCAATTGTCATTTGGCAGCATCTGTCCCATCGCCACACCAAACCCCTATCGCCGAGCCCGTAAATCATTAGTCGGAATTAAAAAGTCTAAAACTGCAATCAATCATTTCTGCGAACGAACGCGGAATTGTGATCGATAAAACTGAACTGTTAAAATTTGTCAAAAATAAATAATAATAAAATGCAGAAAGAAGGAACAAGTGACACCTTTATCGGGGTTCAGGTGTATCGATGATGCCATAAACACAGATATCTACTAGAACGGTTCTGCTTTTTTAACCAGGCAGTGCCGCCGCTTTGCGATGAGGATTTTAAATTTCAGTCCTCTCTCCGGTACTGTATAAATTCTCTACGGACATTGATGATTTTCCATGTGCAAAAAGTTACAATTGCAATGAGCCGCTTCTGTTGCGCTTTTAACTAGAAATTTATTATTATCGTGCATGTTGATTCGGCGACCATGTGGTTGGTTAAAGTAGTGTGCCTCTGCGATTCGTCGCTCGGGTTTTTGCTCAATTTTTCATAGTACACCACCCATATTTGCCACAAAACCTGCGACCACTAAATTGCGAAACGACGACGCCGTTTTTAAGTCAACAGTCGGATTGTTTGCTTTTCCAACTTTTATTGCATGCATTGATAACGCGGTAAATGTTGACTCTATACATTATTTTTTATAGCCGCCCAATGAATGAGACATACATAGAAAATAATAATGTAACAAGTTGCCCGGCCTAAACCATATCGCTCGGCAATGACTGAAGAACTGATTACCCTTATCACTAAATCACTTTTCCTCTGGGACTCTGTGATGGCAAAGAATGCTACAACTCTTTTAACAAAGGAAATCGCTTCGATACGAGTTGATACCAGACAAATATCATATTTTCACGTATGAATACAAAACCAGAAAAAAACTTGTTTAATATTCTCGTATCTACCACAATCAACTTATAATAATGGATCCGAAATAATATCCCATTGTTTTGAGCCAACTCGAACCGACTCCGTTCTCTGTATTAATTTCCATAGAAAGAATGTGTTGCCCTGCTCACCTCCCAACACCCACCTCCTCCATCTGACCATTTCCCAACGAAAACTGATATGTGAGAAAGCACTCCTTTTCCACCAAAATAACACGGTTCTATATACATGTTTTTAGTCATCATTTTATTCCTCCCCATCCAATTGAAATTGTATATTACAACGCCAACGATAGACCTCGATAGTTCCGTTTTATCAGCAAATGCGTATCGTAATTGCTGAAATATTTCTGATCTGTTTACTAATTTGTCAGTACTTGTTTTCCATACTGAAGATAAAGGATTAATTAAAGAAGTTATAACAAAGAGAGACAATAAAATCAATGTTGTATTGGCTTTAATAATTGTATTAAAATCAAATGGCTGTTAAACACCATAATAAACCAATATTCCAAAAATAGAAATCTCCATCAATTCTTTGAAATTGTATCAATAAGATAATTTAATTTTGGAATTGATTGTTGAATACAAAACGAGCTTTCGCAAATGTACAAATATGGGCCGAACCTTATTGCACTTGTTTATTTGGCGAAGTGGCCGCATTTTCCCTCGTCAATGTATTTGCCTTTTGGCATTTCTCCTCTCTTGTCTCGTATACAATAATTAATTGCCCGTCATTCAATAGCCTAATTCACGAAATCATGATGCCCTTCATATTGATAACCGCCAGAAAGAAATCTTTTCGAAAAGAGCGCGCGAACAGAAAAACAGAAGAAAAAAGAACCAAAAATAACCAAAAGAAACCAGTTTCTTGTTCCCTCAGACCACTTCCACTGTCACTCCAAGTCTTTCGTTGCCATCCATGTGTGGTATATGATAATAATGCTCTTATTGATGCGACCTTTCACAAGAAAAGCCAACAGAATCCGAGTTCATCGTGGTACGAGTATCTCTAGTTATATATATAAAACTACCAAATATGCAAAGAAATTTTGATGATGGAAAAAAGAAAAGGCCAGACAAAACACTGGAACAGCACAATTGTCTCTTTGCTTTTAATAACAAGTACGTATATACATAAAATATGTAGTAACACAATTGGACGCTGCCAGAATTTCTCAAGAGTCATTTGTTTCGCTACAGCACATACATATGTGTGTAAATTGTACAACTATATAACTATAAAACGAATAAAAGACATGGGAATAACAAAATCGTCATTAATTTCCATAAAATCCAAATAAAAATCTATTTGTTTAGAAGGGAAATTTGTCTTTTACCAAGATTAAACAATTTCACAGCAAAAACAAATTTCATTTCCAGTTGCTTTGATATCAGCTGAAATTCGGCATTTCTATTCCGCCAAATTGCTTATCAGTTGATCACGCACGTTAGCCATTTCCAACAAAAATGGCTGGAAGTTTTAATCCAAAACGAACCATTGTCAAATCTCGCCCCTCTTAGTTTCTTCACTGCTAATTGGAATAGAAAATTTCATTAGCTCACGCATACACATACTTCCCATTATAAACCACCCCTATGTTCAGCCCTCAGTCGGTCGCCGAACGGACAGTTTCATGACTTTCTCATTTATTATGTCGCCACAATTAATGCGCCTAACACGACCTAATAATGAATATGAACTTCCAATCTCGCCCACAGCTAACAGAGCACGTCCCTAGTGCATTTGCCAATTCAAATAAAGCATTAGACGCGAAATTGTGCACCTAACTTATATTACAATTTAGATTCCGCATATATCTTTCTTTCACTTCTGTCAGCAAAATAGAAGATTAATGTTTGGCATGAAGTTATGCGAAAGTCATTAAAAGTCTGAACGAGTATGGATGGATAGAAGAAAAAGGTTAATGAAGTTTATAGTAAATTTTAAATCTGGAGTTTTTATTCGCCACATTTAATATTATACATAAATAAAACACACTACGAGAATCGGAGAGGAGAGTTGGTCTAAATAACAAACAATTGTGGGACATAAAATGGCCACTATTCTTGGCTATTCCACAAAATAGTAGTAGAAAGCACTTGTGAATCGGCGTATTTGTGGGCAATTTTGGGTTAGCAAAACCAATTAGCACATATTTTACTCGGTTGCTGAAACATCTAGAATTGGAATTGAATGTTTTTGTGTCCGAAATTTCAAATTTGCTCACCTCCACAATATTTTGTGGCTCTGCTTGTGGAGTGTTGCAATTATTTCCAGAACTTTAATTAGTTCCCATGAATTCTTCGAAGCATTTAAATAATGTTAAAGCTATCGTTTTTCATCCAATACAACTCTTGCTTTTTATAATTCTATATCAATTTATTTAGTCCTTTTCGTTTTTCACATCGGAAATAGCAGAAAATTTATGCCGATATACACAGTTCAGTTCACAAAAATAACTCCCGATTTGTCTTTTTGTGGCGGT
Source organism: Clogmia albipunctata (assembly GCA_001014945.1). Taxonomy (NCBI): domain Eukaryota; kingdom Metazoa; phylum Arthropoda; class Insecta; order Diptera; family Psychodidae; genus Clogmia; species Clogmia albipunctata. Next base: position 223,453 of record JXOV01015551.1, read on the forward strand.
GTGGCCACAAAACCTCCAAAACGGCAGTCCGGATTCTTTTCGCTATTGCCATTTTGAATGGGCAGAGAGTGAGGGAAACAGTCTGACTTAAACACATCTTCTGGTATAAATTACCCTTCCATTGTTAATTTAACCCAATTTACCTCCGCCTCGCTACTCATATAACCATAAATATGCAACGGGTGGATCATTTGGCGGTTTGCCGCAATTTCATTCCATCTTTTTTTAAATATTAAATATCATTCACCATAAAATCAACTTTAAAGGAAGTGCCCTTTGTTCACTCACCCCTACACATTTCATTTCACTTTATTCCACCAACTTTTCCCCCTGTGGCTCCCTCCTCTCCACCCAGCCACACGATTCCACTTCTTGTCCCTCGTCTTTGCCGCCTCTGGCACACCTACAATTTCATCGTCATCGTCGTTCGTAAAGCATAATAAAAAACAACAACTCGTTAAATTAAATTCTACATTTGCGGAAAAGATTCTTCCCCATACTCTCTCCTGCCTGCCTACCTACCTACCAACCCACCTTCCTCCATTAATATAAGGTCGGAAGAACCAACCCCTGGGCAAACAAGGAAGGGTGGCTCTCCCGGTCTGTTGCAGAGTTTTGTCACCGACAACCGGCGGCGACCGAAATGTTTTTAATTTGAAACAATAACCCCGAAATGGTTAAATGGCACGAACTCTAACCCAGATCCACCCTCGAAGAATGGACATACATATCTAACACACATTCAAATATATATAGATATGGACGCTTTTGAGCACGACGGTAAATGTCCGGTGCAGTGGATATTTAAATACGGAATATTCTCAAGAAGACCATTCCCCTCGTCGTCTTTGTCCATGGGACGGGAATTAAATGCAAACCGGAGACAATCCAGAACCACCAACTCGGAACGAAAGACGACGTACAAAAACACTGTTTCGAACCGGGAAGACAGGTGCAACCAATAACGATTCCCCTATACAAACGATATATATTTGGGAGCCCATATGTTATTGTCTACAATCTTAGCGTAGAACATCTCTCGCTTTTGAATAATATTTAGACGAATTTAATTTTGAATTCGTAAAGCATTTAACATTTGCTCCTAATGCCCGAAAGACAATTCCATCCCAACCGGCGACATGTCAATGATTTCGTCCATTTCGCATAGCAATTTCATTTATTTTTGTCTCGGGCCAATAAAATTGAGTTTAAGAGCCAAATAAAAAGGAAAGTAAAACAGTTTATGGGTCCGCCAGCCGATTTACGGAGAAGAGATCGGAGACAAGAACGTATTAGGCACGAGAATTTAAGTCTCCCACAATTAGGCCCCGTCCAATAATCAGTCTAGCCACAGTAATGGGCTTCCATTGACCGATATTATTAACCGCAGATATTGTATCGAAATGAATGATGATGATGCATTTGGCATAATATAAATCATTCCCTCACTTGGCAATTGACCACCGGTCAATTAATATAGCACACCAACTGAACTGATGAAGCATCTTCCTACCGCTTTTCCGGGCGGCATTTCATTTCGATTGGACACACACATCCAGCTCACACAGTTAAAAGCCCCAGATTTACACATCAATTCAATTTTAAACACACAAACACTGGCAGAGGTTTGACGCGCGGTCTATTTATTATTGCTATTATTTACCTGGTGCCACTGATCCTCGATGGAGCCCTGTGACGAAAAGTAACCTGTATCGTGAACATCCTGCAATTCTCTAAATATATTTCCGCTCGGCAATATATCCATGGTAACCGGAAATGACTTTTTGCTCGTTCTTTTCCACCGTAGTATAACAGATATATTAATTTTATTTTATTTTTTGTTTTGGCTCTCTTTTATGATGTATTTTTACACACTTTTATTTTAAATGGACATGTTTTTCTGCTGTACATTTATTATTGCACACGTAATTCTGGATAATTTCTTTCTTATTATTTCATGTGTGCGCCCCTTATATAGAGTAGAGGAGCAGCAGCAGCATCACAAACAAAACACCATTCTATTTTTCACTACTCACTTATGGTTGTTGTCGGTTGTATGGTATAAAATGCGCGTATTTATTTCTTCTATTATAAATGCTATTCTTTTTCTTTATGTTTCTCCTTTCTAATCATCAAACACATTATTTACACTTTTCTATTAAATGCACACACACATATACACATTTATTTATTAATTTAATAATAGACAGAAGGAGTGTAGTGATGTAGAAGAAATCATGAACTAGAGAGACGGCACAATAACACAACACAGAAGATCAACTCCTTTCCGGGGCACCAGACACCACAAACACTGTTTTATATAGATAGATATATATATATATTTCCTTTATATCTTATTTCTTATCTATTCTATAATAATATAACACCAAAACAATTATACAATTTGCGCTAAAATAATTGATCCATTGTGCATCTTCAATTTTGTGCACCACTGTTTTAATCACAAAATACCATCCATTCCATGGTTCTACTTTAACACACTTTGCTCCAAAATGCTGGATTTAATCTGATGATAGAAGAAAACACACACTTTATTTTTTTACCGGCCGGTTTAAGATTAAACTTTCTAAAATCCCATTATCTCGCCGGAACACCAAAATAAAATATTTTCCCGATTTTTAAATATTTTTAACGCGCGCCGTTTCCAATTGGAAAAAGGTTAATAATAATGAATGAAATTCCAACGGAACTTGGAGGGGGGAACAGATTTTGAAATTCAAATTCCGCCGTTAACCGACTTTCCCGTGCCGTTTGTGAGAAAGCAATAAACTAGCTCTCTCGCTCTCGTGGAATATAAATTACTTTTCCTTTAAAATAAATTAAAAACACTTTTTAAAGCGAGATAAAAATAATATATAGGATTTTATCTTGGTAACAAATTTAATTATTTTTATCAGTCAAACAACTACAGGAATGGCGGCAAATTTTCCATTCGGAAACTAGTTTTTATCCGGCGTTTTTACGTTTCCATTTAATTATAATATCAACCAATTTTTGATTAGAAGACCACACAAAATCACCAGCCACACACCAATTGAATAACTAGCAAAATGACACTAATTTGGCAGATTTTCCAATAAATTTCTTTAACTATATTATCCGAAACCAAGAAAATCGCGAAATTTTGCGCGCGCGATTCTCGGTTGTCTGATCTTTGAGAAAGTTCACTCACTTCTAATTTTCCGAATCCACTTTCCCCAACAATCCCAAAATTTCCCGACCAAGAGAACTTTGGAGAGTGAAATTATTGCGCCTTTCTCCACTCTCTCACACACACAAATACACACTCCAAAGAAGAAAATCACATTTTCCGATGGTGTGTTTTTGTTGTTGCTGGAATAATATCTCCCATGAGAAATTTTCCCTAAAAATATTATTTGTTAACACCACCACCCCATCGGGGGGTTAGAAGAGATTTGATGTGGAAATTGTGTGTGCTTTTGTTTTGGCCCTTGGTGATGTTTTCGTACGAAGAGAAAAGCCGACCAAAACATTGAACCATTCTCATTTTCCTACACCGAAAAGGATATATAGAGGAGCAAAACATGAGCATGGTTGAGTAAAAAGCTTCGAGTCATCGTCAAAATTCAATGATTATTTCATTCATCAGAAATAGCGTACATAAAACAGATATATTTGACTATTTTTAATATATTCAATATTTTATTTTAATCTGAAAATAATTTAAATATTTTTAACACACAAATATTTAATTGCAAAATAAATTAGTTCAAATAAAAAAAAATAAAAATACAACGAATATTTAAATTGTTGTATAATAAATTTGAATACAGTATGGGTTTTGATAATTCTTGAATGTTATTTTATAGTAAACCTGGAAATCTCACTATTTGATTTTCATATACACTATGAATTAAGGTTATAAACGCACTGGTTTTTCCTTGATATTTCTGGAATAAAAAATGCTGGATCTTCAAACACTACATATATCTCTTAGTAGATTACAACTTTGTGCCATAGCAGATCTGCAAATGCTTGAATTAATTTAGTAAAAACCCACAAATTCCGAATGGGTCATTGTTATAGCTGCATCCCCTTTTCTCCTCTATGGGACATTATTTAAAGATACTATTGATGATTGAACTATCCGAAATATACCAAGAATTTCAAAAAATGGGTCACAATGTCAAAGCAAGCCGCCAGTAGCCACATTGAAAGTAAAAATCTCTGATTTCGAAACATAAGAATATTTTATAACAAATTTCCGAATTCAAGTAAAATAATGATGACAATCGAAAACTGTGCTCTTTGCGCATCTAAATAAAGATTATAATTATGACATAATAAAACAAAAATATGTTGGTTCCCAAGAATAAACGGATGCGGTTATAACCTTAATTCACACTGTTAATCATTGTATTGTGAGGATAACCTTAAAATAAAAGCTCTTTATTTTAAATTTATTTATATTTGCGAAAAGTGTTTTAGAATATAATCATCCGTTTCAACATGTTTACCCCTTGAAAACATATCAAAGTGCTTATTAATTTGTGCTTCAAGGTCGTAAAATAAGTTGTTTGGTATAGACGAGTATCTGATCTGATGGCAAATTTTACAAAACTGCACTACACACACGAGAAACTATTTTAAAAAATTAAATATAAAAAATTTGTGTCACTTGTGAAAAAAAGTTGAACAAGTTTTCACTAGTGAAAAAAGTTACGTATTACAAAATGTGTTTTATTTTCATAACCCGAATTTTTAACATCAAATTTCTAGTTATTTCATTTTCAATGAAGAAAATGGAATGTCAAGAAAGCTTTAAATTGATTCTTTATATTGCACAATGAAAAAAAATTAATTTATTTGCCACAAAAATCAAATTGGTTGGCAACAAATCGACAAAGTTGATCCCACGATGATGTGAACATCACAACCAACACTTGGTAGATTTTCCAAAGAATCGAGTTTGATTTTATATTAAATTGGCACAAGAATGGTGAGAAATTTTACAACCACAATCAAACAGTCAATTTATACTTGTTTATGTGGAAAGGAGTAGTGGTCCAGCCGTTTCTTTAAGAAGAAGAGCCAAGAACTTGGTACATAGGAGATGATTATTGGGCCAAAGAAATTTTATCGTCGTCGCGTCTCTGCTCCTCGAAGACACGGTGAAGAGGAAAAAATACGACGACAATTGTACAGAGCTCTCCTAAAAGTTGGCCAACTACAAAAGGATTTCGGAATCTCGGCCGATTTAATTGAAAATTTATTTAATTCGTCTTTTTTGCCAATTTTCTGTTCCCGTTGCGGTAAATAGTGATGGCTTTCGTTTCTTCAGGAAATTGGAATTAAATTGGGTCTCCGCCATATGAACCGGGCTGTATAGTAAAAACTATCGGCCAGGATTAAGAGAAATATTCACAAATCAATTTGCAAGTGGCCAGTTCGAAAGGCCAGCCTGAATGGGGGGTGTGTGTAAGTGACATTTTGGTCGGAATTATTTAAATTGCTTACTTAACCACTTCAAGTTTTAGCTTTAATTGGGTTCCACAGAAATCGCATTTTCAGAAACTTTTCCTCTCCAAAGATGGGACGATGAGAGTACCCATGTCGAAGGTTCTCGGCAGCTTCAGTCCTTAATCTAATCAGTTTTGAAGAATAGATTGATAAAAGACATCCCCCGGCTAAAGGTCTTATCACCTATACGACGGTCGAAGCTAAAGACAATAGTACATTTCCGCACCAAAAGCAAACTATTAGAGAATTCAGATACTCCGGAAATACTTAAATTGTTTATCGTTAAATCAATTAATTATTGTTGACTCTGAGTTTCATTGATGATAACAAATTTATTTTGAAAATGGGCATAAAAAGTTCAAATAAAGTGTCCAATTTAAATTACATTGATATTCTTTATATTGATTTAAATTTGAAGAAAAAAATAATTTCATATAACAGATAGAGATTTGTCCATAAATAAGATATAATATGTATTTCTAATATATAGATAGCTATTCAAAGAAAATTCCTCAACTCTGACGGCCGAAAAAGGTAGGCACCAGAGAGAAAGAGCAGCTTGTGTAATGGAATATTTTAACCAACTTCTCATTAACCCTTTGCCTTGAAATTTTGACATCAAAGCAGCTGCTGAAAGTGTGGGATGTGATGTGATGAGAGGCAGGCGTGGAGGGCTGTTCGACGACGACGACTCCCCCACTTCCTTTTGACATCTTTTTGTCTCCTGCCTGCCCTCCTGTGCTCTGCTCTGTACCTTGGTGCGCGGGCCTTGGTGTTGGTGCGCGTCTTCTTCGGAATTCTTCAAATTACCACTTTACAACTTTTTGTATTACAATTATTTAGCTTCAATTCGGCGATTGTCATCTCACACCTCACACCTTTTTACACCCAAACTTTGGTCTGAATGAAAACAAGAAGGGTGCTGCTGCTGCTCTGTCTCCAAGAAGAACAAACACACCCCAACAATAATGGAGTGAATTTTGAATTTTATAAATGGCCAGACATCAATCTAAATCCCCTTGGTATACTCCGTTTTAATTGGGACAAGAGGAATCCTCCTTTTTTGCTAAGGCTGTCCAAAATTATGTACTTATAATATAGGCAAAACTCGTGTTTAAATGAGATACTTTTTAATAAATTAAATAAACAGAGTTTACTTCAAAGTAATGAATTGATTTAACGTTTGTATAATTATTCTTCCTTGTTTATCTTAAAACTTGCAAAAACGTCACAAACAAAATTCAAAACTCGCTACGCTTTAGAGATTCGTTCCATTTAGTCGCTAGCACTGAAATTCAACTCCTTTGACGAAATCTAATACTGAAGAAGGAAAATAAATTAAAAGGATAAAAACGGGATTGTAGTTAAATATTAATAAATTCCCACTCCTTTAACATCTTTGGTGATTTCCTCTTAATTTATTAAAGGAAGAATGGAGACAAATTTTTATTTTCAACGTCGCTTCCTTTGCCCGTCTCTTCAAGGAGTTTGCAGGATATAAAATAATTAACATCTCAAATAATAATGATGTCGATGCGCTCCATTCCGACATCACTACTATCCAAAAGAGATGAAGCAGTCAAGGAAATCATGCCAATTAACACAATTGTTTAAGTTCGTTTACAACCGCGTCAACGATCAGCCAAATTACACCAATCATTTCAAGGCAATCGATAAATGAAATCCTGTAAAATTTATTCTAGTCCAATTTTAAAGGAATCTGTTATTAAAATTTTTTCATTAATTTTCTGCTTTAGATATTCTAAAATTTATGTAACCGTTCCAATATGTGTCAAACATATATATTTCAGCCGCACTTGAAAGAAGAACTTTTGATGTATTTGATTTTTTGTCTTAAAAGTTTTATTATTAATGAAAATATTTATTTGCACTCGAGTAAAATTTTAAAAGAGTTTAATTTTATTTTTTGCAACTATTTTAATGAGAAATTTTGATTAAAACTCCGTTCCCATTCCGAAAACAAATTTGATTTTACTTTTATAAGTGTAAAAAAATTTAATAATCAGCCACAAATTTACCTTAATTTAAGCTTAATTCCTTCTAGAAAAAGGCACTTTTTTATTCAGCCCGTGAAAGAGATAAAATATTGGTGAAATCATTTTAAAATAAATTTTAAAGAAAATTATAAAATATGTGTCGGATTTGGTTTTAAATTCAGTTGTTTATAATGAAAAAAGGTGGGTGAAAAATCGTGAGTTTTTAATAGTTTTTGCACGAATAACTACTATTAGATTATTAGTTACTATTTGGAGGTAAGATACAGATTAAAATATAATTTTTCCCAATTATGATATTAAAAGTACTTGTTTTCATTTATTTATGCTTCAATAAAAAGTGAACTTTTCTAAATGAAACATAATAATCATCACGGCTTGAAATACTGAATGAATACAGGCATGAAAAATGTATCATAGAAATGAAAAGATACAACTTCATTCACAAATACATTTTATCATTCGACTTATTCTAGTTTGAAGAATGAAACATCAAAATGTTTCATTAAATGTTATGTTTATATTTTTTAAAACTACAAAAAGCCCCCAGAGTATCAAAGTTTATTTACTTTGTTTAAATTGAATAATTCAATTGGTTTTTATATTGTTAAACTTTGAACTGGTCTGAGGTATGTATATATATTTAATCTGAAAAGTTCACTTTTGATGGAAAAATGGGTATATATTTATGATTTTTTTTTCTTAAGATTTACACACAGAAGAATGAAACATCAAGCTATTCGCGTCGTCGACTTCGTCTCCAAGCGGAAACAGCCTTCCTTCTTGAAAACCAAAACTTAAAGCGTCTTGGAACAAAAATAACTATTTCAATAAATTTTTAAGAGAATTATAAAATATGTGTCGGATTTGGTTGTAAAGTCAGTTGCTTTTAATGAAAAAAGGTGTCACCCATCTTTTTTTGTAAGTTTTTCATAGTTTCTGCACGAATAACTGTTATTATTATTTGTTACTATTTGGAGGTAAGATACAAATTAAAATATAATTTTTTTTCTTTTCGTTTTTCTTCCTTGTTCTAATATGTTAATTAATTTTAAATCAATTTAGTTTTGAATCAAAAAGGTGTCTTTAAGTGTGATTGTTCATGCTTTTTTTTAAAATTATAATGTGGGATAAGAAAATTCAAGTGATTGAGCTTGATTTCCTACTATATTTTTTATTGAAATTAATTTAACAAATGATACTTATCTCATCTGAAGCACAAAAATTATTCAAGTCGATTTTTTAAATTAACTTTGAAGATATTTTTAATGAAATCGCAATCCAGAAAATGCTTCTGTTGGGTTCCGTTTCGTAATGTGTTACTTTATTGTACAGCGTCGGAGATTATAATATTGCATACTTTGAAGATACATTTTTATTTCAATTTGCTCGGGTGTAAAGTCTGATGTGTTTTAATAAAAACGATTTGTTATTTAAAATTGTAAACAATCAAGCCTTGTTTCGAAGAATTATGCATAAATAATTGTTTTACTATTTATTACTATTCATTCACCGATAAGAGACAAAATAAAAAGAAAATCTTTGTATGCCTTGTAATTAAATATAATTTTTTACAATATCAATATTATATCGAAAGAAAAGATATTACATTTCTGAAGACTGGTCAGATGGAAGCCCTAAATTTTATGGCAAATCGAAATTTTGAAATAAATATTCGATCAATTTAAATCTTTAATTTATTTAAAATTAATTTTCAATTATTCTAAAATAATGAAAAGTATGAAAATAAACTTGCCTGTCACAGTCTTAGCATTTATTTACAAAAAGAGTTGTCATAAAATTAAGGCTTTCCATCAGACCTTGTTTCGTGAATGTTCTTCCAATAAAGGGTCATTTTACATTTATTTTATTTTCGTAAGTGACATTTATTATTTTTTTACAATTGTAAAAAATAAAGTCGAACGTAAAGACGAACTCTGGAAAATAAATAAGAATCAACGTGCGCCAGCTAGACGCACAGCTCGCTAAATTCACACAAAAAAGAACAGTATGAATTTAGCGAGCTGTGCGTCTAGCTGGCGCACGTTGAATGCCTTAAATAATAATCGTTAACAATTAATAAAACTAGAGAATTTCATAATTAACCTGAAATAATTTGTCACGCTTTTTCTAAACAAACTGTTACTGTGGAAAATGTAAGCCAATGAGATTAGTGCTTGACATCCTTACATATTTCTATTATTTATTTGACACAATAAAATATCTTTAAAACTAAAACAGTTTGAGAATCGAAAATTCCAGAGCGAGAACGCACAAAGTAAATTATTTGGCATTTCATTTCTACAAATTTTGCGCTTTCTCGCTTATGCTTTAGCGGTTTTTTTAAATTTTCGAAATTCGCAGATTCTAATTGAAATTCTGTGAAATTTTGTTTTACCGAATTGGGGGTAATTAATTTGAATCTAATGATAAATTAACCTCTTCAGAGAAGATTTTGTAATAAGGGGCTTTCTTTTAAATGTCAAGTCAACCAATAATTTCCAATTTCTCTTCAAAACCGTAAGACTCATTAAATAAAAAGAAACAAAATACGCTTTTAATTCCCGGATCATATAGAAACAAGTTGTTGTATCTTTCCACACATTACTGCTATGGAACTTGTGCTTTTTCTAATATAAATGATTTGTTTTTAATAACTAACTGAAATTTTTAAGGAAAAATGTATTTTTATTAATAAAACAATATATTCAAAATTAATTAGTTCGACTCTCGAAAAAGTCTCAGATTTGTTTTTGCAGCATTTCAAGCACATTCTCTCTTAAAAAAGTTATAGGGCAGCAGCAATGAATCCATATGATTATTCAAAGTCTCCATAATTCGTAATATTATAAGAGAGTCTCTCGAATTACGAATTGGTGGGACAGAAGGGTAATGGATTTTTATACCCCAAAATATTAAGGATGAGCTACTCCTAACAAAATTCCTTTACACAATGTTTGCGGCCGTACTCCTCTGAAACGATTCAATTGATTTTAAAAAAATTTGGTGTGAATATCATATAGGTCTCAGACAACAACTGGTTTTTATATTATTATTATACTCGTAAATAAATAAAAGTAAACCACCCTAATTTTTTTAATTTTTTAGATAGAGCTTTTTAGCGGCTTTTATTATGAATGAATTGAGAAATACATACAAAAAAACTCGCACCTATCCATGTTAAGTGTAAGCCGCAACTAAAATAAAAAAAAAGTTTTTGTTTAAGTTGCGTTTCTTCAGTTAAACAATTTATGATTGGAAGCTTGTAGATGTGCCAGCGCGTATTTTTTTATTATTTTTACTAACGAAAAACCGCTAATCATTTATTTTTGACGTACCTCAATTATAAATAGGAAGATACAAAACTACTTTCGATTTATTTTCTAGAAATAATAAATAATTATTAGAAAATAGTTCTTGTGCTACAAGGGTGTATAGTGAACTGTTTTTTAACGAGTGAAACATTCGAGCCGAAGGCGAATGTTTTTTGCACCCAACTCATGAGTACTGTAATTTTTACAATTTCACATTAAATTTCATTATTTACAAGGAAAATTGACATGCTTCACAAATGTTTCAAGTGAAATCTTAACTTGTAAAGTGACCGTTAACGGTTAGAATTCCTCTTGACTACTTGATCATAAGGCAAATGCCTATTTTATGGTGACATGAAACATTTGTTTGCTTTAATTTATGTAAAATAAGATTCCATTTAAAGCAATAAAAGGCCATTACTATAATTTACTTACATTACAGTTAAGTAGATTTATTTCTGATATTTACGTAATGTGCCAAAAACCGAACAAAAACAATCAAATTATATGCAGATGGCTGTTGAAACTGTAAATATTAAAATTTTAAAACAGGAAACGTTAATTAATTTGTAACTTATTCACGGTCCTATGGCATAGCCGAGACCAATATTTTGTGTAGTTTAAGGGCAACAATGGCGACCAAATTTTGACTTTCATACAAATTTGTTGGATAGTTTATGACATTTTTTTCACTAGTGAAATAAAAATTCAAAATTTTCACCGAGTGCCATAAAGTGAAACATTACGAAACTCAAATGGATATCGAAAACCGTATGTTTCGTTACGGGAGTGCAAAAGACTACTTTCGATTTATCTTTGAGTCACGGAACTATTAATAAACAGGAAAGTTACTTTTGTCATTTTTATACACATTTTTAATAATATTAGAATGTCGTCAAAGTTAAAATATGTAATTTATTAAAACTATATTTTAAATTAAAAACTAGGTTTATCTAACAATAATATTGCACATTTTAAAATTATAAAATCACGCAGATAATTTTTTACTTACTTACCATTTACTAATCGAAATATCCCTTTCTTTATGCCAATAATTTGGTAATTTAAAAAGCACGTGTAATTTAAAACAAGTATAATTTAAAGATAAATAATCGCAAAGGTAACAAAGATTTTGAAATGACAATCATTTGATACAGAACTGATGACAAGTAAGAATTTCTATTTTAGGTTATTTAAATACTAAACACGTTGATAATGGATGGAGATTCCTCGTTATATAAAGCTCTGTGTCAGCGATCATTTATACTATCACAAGAGGTTAGTTCAGTAGTTGTTATTGTTGTTGCTGTTGGAGACAGCAGTGTTCCTTTTCCGGACCATGAGATATTCGGAAAACTGTTGGCCTTCGACTCCTCCTCCTGTGCTGGCTTCGACGCTGAAACCTGCATTCAGTAGTCGCGTCAGAACCTGAACGGAATTCAGTTTGCAGTATCCGTTTAATGGAAACCTAATTACTTGTCGTCCGTCGTGCTGATTCCAGGAAACGCCTGTCCGAGATAAAGCCTCGTGTGTTTCGGGAAAGAGTTCGTCCATCAAGTTCCGCTCTGAACTGACCATGATTCGCTCCCCGAGATCGGGTGAGATGTGCAAAGCCACCAGTTCATAGGAGTCTAGAAAATTTGCACATCGTTTCTGATGCGAGTTATTGCTTCTAGTGTGATAATGGCTCGGTGAACAGGACGGTGATGAACTGCCTCCTAGTTCGCCATTCTTTAGAAACCGATCTCTTTTCATCTCTTCTAATTGACGAATCATAGCTAAAAATAAGACAATAATAAATAAGTTATTTATGCAGGGACAATTTAGTATACAAAAGTTATACGAGTACGTATAGTGTTTTGCAATTTAATTTTAGAAAAAAAATACATTACTCAACAATTGATTTCTGACTTCCAAATTATAATTAGTTCAATATTTTTAAACCCAAAAATTGAATAGGATGGGAATCGATGACTTATGGTTTGTCTCCTTAGAATCTGTACTGTTTAATTTTGGTCATAACATTTAATAGTTATTTACACAACAAGATCGATAAGATAAGTCATTATTTAACACAAGGGTTGTTTTAAGCCACGAATGTAGCGAGTGTCGTATAGAAGGCCGAGTGTTTAATAATGTTTATCGACCGTGTATTATACAAAATTGTATGAATTTTTTAATTAAATTTACACAAAAACAAAGAAATCGTTATATTAAAATATTGAATAAGCGGCTCTAGATAAAAAATTTTAAATATTTTGCAGCCCTCTCTTACTCATAGCCGAATATTTTGCATCCCGGATTATATGAGTAAAATATGTCATTTTTGTTTTGATGTATACGTATCTGTTTTTAAAGTATTGTATAATATAATATACAAAAATATTCTTTTATGTTGGTAAAGTAAACATAATTATATTAAATTGAATAGACTTATAATATTGGGTAAAGAAATAATTCTTATAATAAATGTGTTCGTTCTAATTTACTTTTTTTAAAAAATTTTAATTTGAGAAGAAGACCCTTATTATTCTCAAAACTTCATTTTTATTTATAAATTGACTGAGTTTTCTAATTTTATGTTTTACTGAAACTATACACGTTCGTGTTATTTAATTAAAACACCTATAAAAGGTCTAATACGTTTCTGACATACATTAAAGTTTTAACGTCAAAATACAACCCAATTTTTTACTAGTTTCAAGTATACTTATTATGTATATGCTAAATTTTAAAAGAATATAATAATAAATATAATGTTAATTGAGTATTGATATAAAGAAAACGAGGTAAATAGATATGTTCGTATATACTACTATTAGCTGAAATTTAAATATGATTGAAAAATATTAAATATCAAGAAAATGTTTTAAAAAATATTTTAATGTGGAAAATAATTAATTTATCTTAGCTAAGACTGCCGAGCGCTGAAATTTTCATTATTTTAATCTAACCTAACCTGAAGGTTTTATTAATCAACAAATAATACACCGAAAACAAATAATCTTGAGACTCGCTATATTCCTTACAGGAGTTCAAAGGAAAGTTTTCTGTCCTCTTAATGAAGTCCTTAACCAAATTGCATAAGGATTTTTTAAAATGATTTTGCAAAATATCGTATTGTATTTTATGTAGAGTAAATTTTTCTGAAAAACTTTTAAAACAAACCTAGCGATTTGTTTAACTTACGATAAATTTCGAAAAATTTCGCTTCCTCCATGAGCAAATCCAGATCATGAAAATCATCAGCAATGAGTAGTTTAGAGTTTCGCATGAAATTAAGGATATGCCGAAACATAACTCCATCTCTGTCGATGAAATAGTGTTGTTTTAGAGAGTCTAATACTATTGGAATTGTCCCATTGAATAGTTTCGCCAGGCGACTATCTGGATATCTGCAAAGAAACTATAATTAATAAACCGTTTTAAAATCGATATCGAAGCCTTACTTTGTTAACGTTTCCAAAGAGCTAGTATAAATGGTGCCTCCGACGTCTATGTGGACCGGGGCTGTGAATCGGGAGGCAGCTGCCACGCAAGGAATGCCCAGTTTGTGTGAGTTGTGCAAGAAGCTGCCAGGAACAGAGATGGCGGCGGGCGACACTGAGCTGCTAATGTTCTGAGACGTGGTGGGCGTCGAAATCGAGGCGGTGGGTAGATTGGACGGGGGCGGCGATAGTGATGACGTGTTGGACATTGCCGTTGGGGAGATGTTGGGCGATGTACTGATCTTGATCTGTACTGCATTTGGAGTGGGAGTTGTCGTCGATATAGATGTCGGGAAATACCGGGTAGAACTCAAATCTCTCGCCTCTATCGATTTGGTCAGCTCGCGATCAATGTCACATTTCCGCCTAAAATAAAATTTACAGAAAATTGAATTAGTTCTCAAATGAGAAAATAGAGAATTTGAACAAGAATTATAACTATAATCATACAAATAGCACCAATTTACGTTTGATTAGTTGATTAGTTCAAAAGAAACATGATAATACTTTAGTACCACAGGAAACCACTAAAGGATTAAATTGACGGGATCACTTATTCATTTTGTTACACCAACTACCTTAATCGTAAGATTTAATTTTTTTTCCTTTCAATTCCTGTAATGAACATGATTGAGACCCCACCTCAACCAACGGGTTTTCAACATGTCATTGACTATTGGTTTTCAGTGTATTAGTCAATTAATAGCACCTAGACCTGTTGAAAAAGGACCCAGTCAATCCAACCCGCCCAGGCATCGAACCCTTGACTCCGAAGAGGCAGCCGGATGCATTACCACATCGACTACGAGGCGTTTTAGATTTAAATTTACCATGTATTTAAGTGAATATAATCAAAATATATTAGGCGTATAAAATTTCTCATAATAAATTGTTTTTAAATGGGCAATTTCTTTAGAAATGATAAAAAATCTAAAAATATCATAATCAATTTCAAACAAATTTCTTGAAAACATATTTATTTAACTAGTACCACGAAAATATAAATGAGATAAAACAAATACCGAATATAAATTACGATTGGGACTTGGATTAAATATTATAGAGTAAATATCATTAATAAAAACCAATGTAAGATTTTATAAACAAATAGACAGAATTATTTCTTTTCTATTGGAATAGTGGATTGAATTAAAATTATCTTTAAAAATATATTGATTTAGAGAGAATAATTAAACATTTCTCTTGGTTCAAGTTTAATCAAAAGAACCTAAAACTTTTGGTTTATCCTGATATTGAAAGGCAAATAAATTCTATGGTATGTATATATAACTATACGTTTTTCACTTTACTAACCTAATCACAATTATTTCGAAAAAGCTAAACTCTATGATTATATTTTCTAGGCAATAGACGGTCAAGTTCTAGGATGACTACAATATTAAAATGTATGGTATGACGGTAACGGGAAATTGGAGGAGAACGAATAAATTATTCGCATTATACAAACCCAATTTGAAATTGAATTATTCGCCAACTTTAAAGTTGCTATTAATGGCTTGTGTTTTGGGGAGAGATTTTCACTGTAAGCTTTATAGCATAAAGTAAATGTATGACCCGTCATTAAAAAGCTCGTCTAGGTGGTTTATTGCAGGACGTTGCAAAATAATGATATTGTTCCAGTGTATTAAAATTCAATGGTCTCGAAACGATGGGATAATAGAAAAATTAGCATTTTGATAGAAAAATAAATTTGCGTACCCATAATTTACTCAAAATTCTCATAAATTTTATAGAGATTGAAAATAATAATGAAGTTTTAAGTGTAATTAGCTCAACTTTGAACGCGTGTGTAGTAAATTGAAGATGTTTTACTTTGATTGCAAAAAACAATTATATTTAATAAATGAATATTAATAAGTACATAAATCAATTTAAGTACAATAAGAGTTATTTTGATCAATACTGATATAATTCAGTGATTAAAATTTTAATCAAAACAAAACAAAACGATTATAATTTTCAACTAAAAACTAATGTAATTGTTATTGTTACATTCAAAAAGCCTACGTATTATTGCATTCAAATTGTATTATCTCTTTTAAATGAATTATTACACATAATAGGGTTTGGCCAGATTATTGCCATTTGAATGCGAGATTATAATAAATTTATGTCTGGTACGGGCCATTCTCCATTATTAATAAATCGGTTACTGTCATTCACTCCACAAAACCGTGAGTAGTACACGTAAACTAGGAATACATTTGAGGTTTATTGTTTGACATTATTATTGCATTAGAATGATTTGGAATTATCATATTAACTCCATTTATTAATTTCAATTTTACTTATTATTAATGAACTTGTTACACTTATTTCAAAATATCAAAAATGAATGAATACTTTGTTCTATACAATTATACAAATTCACTCAAAATGCAAAATTGAAAACAAATACGTTAATGTAATTTTATTTAATTGAATCTGTGTATTTATATAAATTGTTATATTTGCTTAAGTGATTCTCATTTGTCCTCCTTCTTCCCTTTATGAATTTCAGGATCTTCGTTTCATCACCAATTGAAGTCTTCTGTTGTGTTCAGTTTCGTTTTTAATTATGTTTCATTGTTTGCACATAATTTTATATGATAACAGGATAAGAAATGAAATTTCTTATTCAAAGTAGGATGAATTTCTCAGTGAAATTTTTTCACATTATTAATATTACATGCTCTGAATATGGAGAAGCGGAAGTGTTTATTCTTCTCCGTCATATGTTCGAGCAACTGATGAATATTGTCTGTTTATTTAAGCTTCATGTTTGAATACGGTTTTTATTATCCATTTTTAAGAACAGAAATCTCATTTAAATTTGTGCAAAGAAAAGATTTCATTCTGTAGTCGATATAATTTTAAATTTAAATGTAATGACTTTAATAACCCCCAAAGTGTATACAGAGAGCAACAAGGCCATTTAATTATTATTCAGGCGCTCGGTTGAATCCTATAAAAACACAAATTTCAGCGACTCCTTCCACCTGCCAGTTAATTAGGACGAGTTTCGGTCAGAGCAGAGGATTTGCAGTACAACAATAAGTTCATCAAATACACCTTTCCACGCCACTCAGCCATTGATGACACAAGTCCAAGTCCACCCACAAACCTGAATAAACAAAGTGTTGAATGTTTGAAGTGAATTGAAAATAAAATTAGCTTTGAATCCTTCTAACCAGGGGGCAAACCATTTTTGCCAAGGAAAACATCCATGCTACTTAAGCAAATGAAGTGATATACGTTTGCATTTCAAATAGATACAATTATATACAACTTTTTTCAAATGAAATTTATCTGCAATTTACCTGTTAAAGATATTGTGGATTAATTTTAAAATTAGAATTTGTAGCACATGTTTTCAATATATCCATGTCGTCTGTTAATGAGCTGATTTTAATCAAAATTTCTAAGGCAAAATTAACCTTTGTTCGTAAAACACAAATATTATGGTTGAAGTTGTAAAGCCACAAACATTAATTATGCTGAATGCCAATGGAAATTTTGCCAATTAAAAACCAGACGAATTGCGGTATCCTCAGGGAGAAAAGGCCCGAATAATGTGGAGAAGGAAAGGTGGCTTGTTTAGTGGCTCAAAAGTCATTTTCGAAATCTAGCTTGAGGCCTCTCCAAACTCCTGCTAAATAAATATTTACAGGTGAGTACATATGTTATGTATATGTACATATGAATGTAAAAATTTATTTTTATCAGGAACAATTTCCATTAGGTATGTGTTTGCATATTTTCACGTGTATACATAAAGACACGAGAGAGGAACAAATTTATTTAATCGTGAATCACTAGGATAAAGCTGCAGGCGAACTTATAGCACACAAAAAATTCATTTAAAAACCAAACTATAATTATATATCAAGTATCCCTATACAATGTATTTTTTTAATTTTAAAACATGTGAAGATTATTGTTTCAATATATTTTGTGATATCATTTAATTTATTAATTTTTAAATCAAAGAGTTTTTCAATATAAAATTTTAATTTAAAACCCCAATTGAAATCATGTTTTAGAACTACTCATTAATAAACCTATTAAAGTATAATTGAATTGGATATATCAAAAGGATTAAAGTACAAACCAGAACTTAAACCCAAAACAACGTCGGTCTAATATTTTATTCAAATCAATTTGCTTAGTGCAATAAAATATTAATCCATGTTTTTGAATATCGTCATCATAACATTTAAAACAGTTTTCCTTGGGCGGTTATTAAAAATAAAACTGGAATATTATTTGTTCACATTTTATGCTGTATTTTATGGCTTGGGGCTAAACTAAATAATAATAATATGATGGTTCGGTCTTGTTACAGTTGAAAATATTAATACCAAATGGCTTTTAGCTATTTAAGCTTGATACAAAAACGTTCACGAAAGAAAAACCCAAAACAACATAATAGAAATCGCTCGTGGCAATTTTCAGTTTTATTTAGAGAGCGGCGAGGAGGAGGAGGCGGTGGAGGAACGAACAGTGAAGAGTGTGCGAGAGGAACCTAATAAAATGCAATTTAAATGTGAAATTATTTTTACCAGACATAGACGAGACTAATCGACCTGAAATATGAAACACACATCTCTCCGGTTTAGGGTTTTTCGTTTTGCGCGCCCCAAACTAAAACAACTAAAATAACAAGATGCTCGGATTCATTATGCTCTCCTCCAGTATATTGAGCATAATATTAATACCACTCAGCCTTTATATTTGTGTTTGTGAGCATACAATTTCAGATCACCCGAGGACATTTTATACAGAAAACAAAATAGTCCGCATTTGGGAAATGGATTTTGATCCCAACAATTGCGCCTCCAGTCAGTACCTGTCCTTAGGCGAATCGTGTTATTTTAGATCTGGTTGGCTCTTATTATATTTTGTTGAGCAAATGTACATACTGATACACATAGAATATATCGTCGTGTATTGTAGAAAATGATATAAATCTAGCATTTTAAAAATCATCAAAAGGAGTTTGAACCAGATTTGCATAAATATGTAAACGAGCTGTTTCAGAATTTTATGTTGAAAAGTACAAAGAATACGATTTAAATACGAATATATAATATGTTTCTTAGCAGCATTTTTATATATTAAAAAAAATGTTCATAAGTCCTTATCAATTAACAAGTCTTTTATAAAAAAAATCGGATTAACCATTTTCTATCTTCAACCACGATTTGTTTATTTCGTTACAATAGGTCCTTGTTTAATCAATTTTATTAAAATTAGTAAAATTCGCAAATCTTAATCTAAACTTAAACAGTTTATTTTAATTGCTTCATAGATGTATCACAAATCTATATCAGATCCAACGAAATAGAATTAGAAATAATAACTTCTGAATCATTAAACAAGAACACATCTGCGTATGATGGGAATGCACTTTTGTTTATTCGTTTGAATGCAACGTGGATTTAATTATAATTTAATCAATTAGTAGCAATTACAATAAGCGCTGGCAACAAAATTATACCCCTTTCATCCCTTTACAGTTCATTCACAGCCTCACAATCAAAACCACTCGCGTTCACCACAGATAAATTCACAATTTCAGTAGAACTGCCATTTACATGCGAAATTCAATTAATTGATTCGAATTAAATGAACCAAATAACCATTATAAAAATATCACAATCAGTATTCCAAACTACTAACTTAAACTACCTTTTGGTAAATGATTCCATTGCTAGCAATCAATACTAGAATAGTTTTATTTATACTAAATTTATTTAATAAAACGCACACTTTTTTCCACGTTACACTCAAAGCCCGGACTCTCGTAAGTTGGATCCGTTCTCAATCAAATTCACGACCATACTGAATGAACGGCATCATACCGGAAAACTGAGAACAGGTTTCATTGGAGAGAGAACAGCACGAGGACGAACAAGGCGCAAAATCGCTTTCTACATTTTACACACTCTTTCCTGTCGATTATGATTTAAATAATTTTTAATTTAATTATGTCTTTAAAATAAAATTAAAATATAATATAAAAAATATAGAATTATCTGATATTGTTTAATTAAATTTAACAACTGAATTTCTTTGATATAATACATACTATTGGGTTTTAATCAATTTAAGAAATTACAAGTATTTAAATCTTTAAATAACTTAAAGAAATACAGTGATCAATTTGCTTTAAAATATATTCGATGAAAAAAATAAGTTTCTGCTTAGCTGGATTGTTTGTAAAATAATTAAAAGTTAATTGCAATTTGGTAACCCGGAGCAATTATTCAAAATTATCGTGCAAAATTCATGACACAAAAGTCTGATCTTTTGCGAAAATCGCATTATTGGACCCCTTGGCCACCACCGCCAACCACGGATCGTCATAATTTATAATCTTTATGTTATGCGAAAAATGTCGAATGACTAGAGGGTACCGAAATTTTCAAGCCCATTTTCGATGGACATCATTGCAAAACAATAAATGCACACAAGAGTCTTGACTTATAGTGGTAACGAACGGCGGGCTGGCCGGCTAAATCTTGCCTTAGGTGTAAATTCATGTGACTGAGAAAAGACCGAGTGCCAACATTGACAGGAAGCATTTAAAAATAATTATACCTAGGAGCGATTATTTTGTGAAGCGCCTTTCGAACCTTTACAATCATATGTACTTATACATTGTAGGGGAAGTATGTACAAAATGGCATGGTGTTTTGTTTTTGGACCATAATTCTTTATGGGTAGCACATACCAACGCCATATTATACTGTAATCATGTTTGGTTATCTATTTATTAAAATTAATAAACAAATGTTGCAAAAAATTAGCAGAAACAAAATTAAACAGCTTTAAACACAAGTCGGCGAAATTCGGATTTTCAAAACCGTATGGACAAAATGGCATACCTCTAAATTCGATGTAATTATTGGCATAATTTTGCAAACAAGATTCTGTGTTCGTCTAGGAACGTATGTTCAAGAACTGTTAACCCAATGCCATCAATTTACCATCCTCTTCCGGGTGTTGATCACGCAAAATAGGCCTTTAGAGTACAAACGTGAACATTTCTCTTCATTATAATGAGAAGTATTAGGAAAATTTTGACTTCGATATCTTCTGGCCTCAAGGACTGACGATGAGTTGAGTTCTTATAATTT